>KV014369.1:177321-204691 GCA_001598015.1 Dorcoceras hygrometricum | reverse complement strand
CTCGCATCTGGTCGTGGACCGGATTGACGTAGTCTACCGCAATCTACCATGAAGTGCCGTTTTCTTTACGAAACCGATCGGAGCCAGGCACGAGTTGCCAGCAAGGTAGCAATCTTAAACGCCCTATGAATGTCATAGTATGTTGTTTTTATCGTATTGATCGTCTCCCGGTATTATTTTATTCTTCCGCTGCCTCGCCGGGAGGCGTGATCCGGATCCACCGCGGCATCCCAACACTTTGCTCTCATCTTCAAGTTGATCTTCTTCTGGAGTAGCTTCTGCATCTGTACCTTTTTTTGTCTGCAGCTGAGCTTGTTCTGTTCTTTCCTGCTCTTGAGCTGCTTTTGAGGCTCCAGCTTTACTCCATTCCCAGCTTATCACCAACCAGCTGGTTGATATATCTGTGAGATCAAGCTTCTCACAGATATCATACGGTCAGCTGGTTTGTCTGCTCCCGGCTGATCTCCTTAGCTTCAAGCTGATTTGTCCTTAACCAGCTGGGCTCTATTCTTCTCGTCAAGAGGCCCAGTTTTGCTTGCTTGTCCTCTTGATCCATTCAGACATATCCTCCAAATCATCCGCAATCAAACTGTTAAGTAGTTCTGAGGGATGAACTGCTTATTGCCGTGTTCAATGATCAAGCGTGCACTTGATCACTGCTCTTGTATACGGCTTCGCACTCAATCACTGCTCTTGTGCGCTGCACTTGATCTGCGCTTGAGCCATTCTGCACTTCATCATTCTGCTCTTGAACTTCTGCTCTTCATTCTGCGCTTGATCTTCGTGCTGCTTTTGCATCAAGCTGGTGAACCAGCTTGATGTTCCCTGCACTTCTGGAAGTAAACTCTGTTGTACTAGCTTGGACGTCCCCTCACTGTTTCAGCTAGATATCTTCGACAAGTCCAACTTAGGCGTCCCCTCACTGTTCCAGTTTGGATATCTTTATGTCTACTTCAGTCTAGGCAAGCTGCGCATATCAAGTAGAACGTTAGTACGATAGAAGCAGATTTTGTGTGAATCAAAACTTAGTTTCTATTTTGTAAAACAGATCCAACAAAACCAATACAAAACATTAAGGTTTCGTTTGGACAAGTTTTTAAAAAACGTTTTAGTATTTTTAAAGTTAAAAAACTTAAAAAATGTGTTTGAATAAGATTTTATAAATTGTTTTTGACAAATATGTTTAAAAAACTAGTTTGAAGTACTAATTTTGAAGAACAAGTGAAAGATATTTTATAGTTTTAGAATGCAAAATATAGATAAACTTTATAAGAATGGTCCATTAAATTTTTTTTATTTGATCAATTTTTAATGCTATTTTAATATTACTTCTTAATTATAAATCATTTTCTAAAATAATTATCTAAATATTTTTATAAAATAGTTGTCCAAACACATACTTACCTTTAAAAAAACTTTCAAAACATTTAGCAAGATTTTTTTTCAAAACACTTTTATAAAAATATTTTTAAAAAACTTGTCCAAACGAAACCTAAATATTAGGATCAAGCGCTTACCACTAGGCCAAAATCTATAGCTGTTAGCCAATGTGCAACTTTATTTTCTTATAATGTGGCAGCGCAGAGTGCACCTACTATGTGCGTTAGGGTTGGGCTGTTAGGCCCATGAGTCAGGTAAGGTGCGTGTCTAACCGCTGGTGTTGTCACAATTCCCTTAGAGATCAGTATTACCCTTCCCTTACCGTCGGTCCTATCCTCAGCAGAGATAGTATTATCCATTAAGATCTGACATCACACTTTTACAGCCCACATGACCAACCAGATCAAGCGGCGCAACGTCAACAGCTTGACGTACGAGAACTTCCTAGGAGGTCACCCATCCCAGTACTGTTCTCACCCTTGCACGTTTAACTCAACACTAAATATAATATTATGAATTATATTTGAATATCATATATTTCAGATACGAAAATAACACATGAGAGTACATGGATTGAGGTGTTACCTTTTTTAGCATAAAAATCAGTACAAAATATTGAAAAATATATATGATATTTGAAATTTAATTGTTTTAGTTCTGGTAGCAATATATTAGTATTATATTTTAAATATTTATACTTATTTTGATCCATGAAAATACGTGGATCCAGGGAGCATAGAATATTTTATTGTGACATGGAAGTGTAAAAATATATTTGTTATGATAGAGAATGATTATAAACTTATGTTTAGATCTCGGGATTTATAGTAAGGTAATTGTGATGGAGTTCTATCCATTTTTTCAAATGTTATAACGTAGTAAAAAGATAATATATTTATTTTAATATATGCTGACTTTCTTTTCATTTCTAAATATATAATATAATTTGAGAACTTTTGCAGGTATTTTAACTTTATAATAATTGGGCCTTGGACTCGGGTATCCACTTAATACCACTTTCGAAGTTTTCATTTTAGCAGTTACAGTTTCTTGGTTGGCCTTCAAGGTGGCGGTTGGAGCAGTTTGTTGGACAGCTATAGGATGGAATGTGTGTCTATTTGAAAACAGAGTAAAACGATGAAATTCTCAAAATATTATAGTGGTATTTTTATCTTACCCATGACTTTTCCTAATAAGCTTTAGGGGTTTTCCACATAAAATTTCGGTGTCCATTCTATTCTCCGATTTCATATTTCTATCTCGATGTGCCATATATGGGACCAATAAGTGGTATTAAAGCCTGGTGAAAATTTTCTAAATTCTGAGTATGCTCTGTGGTTGCAGCTTTGACTAATCTTCCACATTAGAAAAGTTTTTTTTTTTTAATTTTTTAAGTCGGGTATAACTACTGTTGGCATAATGTCGTGAAAGTACGAGATATAAAAATTCAATTGCAACAATATTATGTTTTGAAAATTAAAGATTCAAATAATTTTAACAAAAGACCGTTGTTTGGCTGCTTTGAAGATAGACCGGGGGACTCCTCGTATGATGAAAAGTTGAATGAGATGAATGGTGATGCTATTTTTTTCAAAAAAAAAATGGAGTCTTTAACGAAACGAACCGCTTGCGTGCGTGAACTGTTAGTTTAAAAAGTAAGTTAATTTCAAAGTTTTATGACATGTGACAAAGATAAACAAACGATCAGCTTACAGGAGTGTGGATATCAGTCGACGGGCCGAGGTGCCCCTCCAAACATGAATGATAGTGGGCGATAGTTTGACATAGACATGATATCAGATGAGTTTGATCAAGCGACTATGACCTAATAAGAGTTTTCGCGCCACATTTCATGCAGAAAATGAATTATGTCAAGGGGTTATTTCATAACCGTAGAATTAAGAAAGTTCATGAGCAATGTTTACTTCCTTTATGTTCAAATCTTATGTTTCGTCGGTGTTGAGTTATTTTCTATTACCAAACTTTATCTGTTGGGCCCCTAAGTTCACTAGATTTCATGGTTGCAGGTGAGGAGGTTTTGCTTGAGCTGGCTGATGCAAACTGAAGCAGGCTGAGAGATTGTTTATCGATGGACCTACGTCTCCACGGTGTTTCAGATCACATCTCTTTTGTTTTTTTGATCATTAAGCAATCTTGTTGTTACGTGTTTCTGTATCAGACTTTGTTAAGATTAAATTTCCATTCTGAATGAGATCGACTCGTATGATTCTTATCAGCTTCTTAACATCGTAATTCCCACTCTGTTTTACAATGCGCGATCTGAATTAATTTCAAAATTGCAAAACAATCACTGAATCTTGTGTTTTCTTCGAATCCTAAAAATTGAAAAGGTTGTATACTCCTTCATACTTTCTAGATTAAATCCGGTGGACTAGGGCGCCACAAATTTGACATGATCCGTTCCTTTAGTCTGATCTATTATGACTGATCTGATCTTTGCTCTAGTACATCTGACCAGATATGTTCTTGATATCTGTTTTGACTTATCTGATCTGTTCTATTATGTTCTAACATAATCTCTATTCTGATCAAAATTCCACTAAAACTCTAATGTGCTCTAAGACTAAACACTGTTAAGTATTGTTATGATCTATCCAGATTAATCCTAAACAGATTTCATTTATTATCACCAAAATTTAGAATGTTTTAAACTTAATAATATTATACAAAATATTATTCAACTATTATAATAATCATTGTTGTCAAATGGAGCTTGGGAAAGTTGTGTACCGGTTGAAATATTGTGGGGATATGCTCTGAGGATCGGCATGTTATATAAGGCATCTCCCTCAGGTACTGACTACCGACGCATATCACTCGATTTAAAATCAATATGGGCCAAGAGACATCTCATCTATACATGAGATTAGTTATTTAATAGGCTAACTTCCTTTGAAACTTTAACCGTCATGTACATTGTTTGCCGTTCTCCTCCTAATCATTAAAACATGAAAATTGACATACTTTATCTAAATTCATTATATGCCTGTCGAGCTTACATAGATTTAAAAAAAACTAAATAGATATATCCTCATCTTAGCTGAAAAGGGTCAGAAGCAGTTCCTTACCAGATCCCAACCCCTATGGACCTACACTTCAAATAGAAATAAATCAACATGATTTTTAACTTTAACTAGCGCAAATGTTAGACTTACGTATTCTTCAGTTGAGATATATGTAATTTCATAGTTAGCCAGATGATTTTGTAATTGTTGCAAATATCAAAGGAGGGACATGTAATTAAATAAAAAGTAATTAAATGATCATATGCCACCCCAAATAAACATCATAATATCTGCTGACTGAATTATAATACAATATACGTGGAAATAAAACAAAATGCAAAAAAACAAGATGTAAATTTTCACAGAAGAGTCCAATTTCTTGAAAGAACAATCCGATCCGTACTATGACTTTAAAAAATTAGGTGTTGCTATCTTTGACTTGGTTTGTGATGTGTGGTCTTCCTTTGTATACGTTATTATTATATTATAATATATAATCTTTTAAATCAACTATAGTATGTTATTTATTCATATTTCATAATGTCGAAGTTTCGTTTGTCAACACTTTATTATGCTTTCAACTTTGACACCTGCGCTGCTGTGCAGTTGAGTGACGGAATGGGGCACCGATTATTGTTATTATTTTATATCTTTTCGTAATTATATTGTATTTCTTGTGTACATTATTATATTAAAAGAAAAAAAGGCTGTTTCGTAATTACAATATTATATTGTATTTCATGAGAACATTATTATTTAAATAAAATAAAAATAGCTGAGTCGGTTTGAATGTCCGTATCGCACGAATCACACAAAAATCTTTTATGTTTTGATCATTATTATTTAAAGAAAAAAAAATCTAAAGATTGTATATTCTTTCCATGTCATCGAAGGCTTATTTGACTACGTTTATAAGCTCTTTGAAACAGTTTATTGAGAAAAATAAAAGTAGTTGAGTTGGTTTGAATATAATGCGGAGAGCACGCACAAATGAATATATCTACACTATTACTCTATTAGTAAAGAAGGAGAGGTGAACAATAATTGGTTTTTTCAATATTTAAAAAATGTCCTTAATATGTTTTTCTTTTTCAATTGTTGTCGTTTTTTAATTAGAGTTTTTGTCTTTTTGCGAGTGTTTGATAAATACAGTGATAATTCAAAATGCCCACGCTTTACATTTATGATAATTTTGTGTGCGTGTGTAACATTACCATAAACTTTGACACACGTTTAAAACGAAACAAGTAACTTGTATCTCCTTTTAAATGACTGTCCATCAAAGTAATTAAGATAGGTACAAATAGTCGAGATTTAATAATCTTTTTAGTAATGAAATTTTATGTATTTGATATTTCTATTGACTTTCATAAAATCTCAATGAGTTGTTACGGGTTTTTATAGGCATTTATGGATTTAGTTCATAGATTTGTGCAGACATAGATAGATATTTTTCATGATATTCAATAAATTTTATATGTGAAACATAAACTATAAAATAAAAATTATGATTCTGAAAAAATGTAAAATAAATTTCAAAATATTTGAAGTTGATATTATTTCATAAAATATTTATATTTGTGTTCATATATATATATATATGCACATATAAGTTTAGTATATTTTCATGTGTGTATTAATATTTTAAAACGTATTATTACACTAAACAAGTAATACGATATTTATATCATAAAGATTAAATATTAATTAGATAAAATTAAATATCCAATTTAAAATAATAAAAATTAAATTTATTTGTTAAAGTAAAGTTATTGTTATTTTTATTTACTAATGAAATTAATTTTATGTACAATCAAGTGATAATTTCATTAATATTATACACATGTATTTTTAAACCTTATGAAATATCAATATAAATGATGATAATAATTTATAATATTTTTATTTTTTAAAAATGATAGCAATTATAAATCCAAATATTAGTTACTAAATAAATTTTAAACAATGTATTATTATAATTTTTGTTAAACTAATTAAAAGTTTTCTAATAGAGATCTTTGAATTATTTCTTATTATACGTGAATATTAAAATTATTATGTATTAATACTATAAAATAAATTTTAAAATTCAAAAATGTTCAATATCTGACTTACTAAAATTTGCTTTGAATAGGAAAAAATATACCCGAAAAAACTAAAAAAATATAAAAATTGAATATGAAATTAATTAATTAATTAATTTTCATATAGAAATAGATTTTATATTTACGGATTGGAGAAGAGGGAGATAAAGATAAATAATAAATAGAGAAACAGGTAAAGAAAATTAGAACCATTCAAATTTTTATCTTCAATCAAAGCAAATTTCTTGACATTTATTGTAGTACGTTATGCATTAACCTTTATAAATCAATGCTTTCATAGAGTTATTAAAATCCCCTTAAAATTTTGAATACATATAAACTTTCAGAGTTTTTTAAAAAGTCAAAGTTGAATGCAACAAGACTTTTGTTGGAGTGCAAGAATTTTACATGCTAGATAGAGCGATCGAACCGTGACGCTTGTGTTGTTATACGATTTAAAAAATTGGAGTTGAACCGTTACCACCGCTATAGCAATTGGTAAAGCGACAACCGCTCAGTACTACAATTGGTATCAGAGCCAAGGTCACGGATTCGATTCTCATTTGTTACAAAGAGTGCAATTATTAGGAAGGGGAGTGTTGGAGTGCAATAATTGTCCCTGCTAGGTAGACAATCGAACCGTGACGCTTGTGTTGTTATAAGGTTTAAAAGATTAGAGTTGCACCGTTACCACCAGCTATAACTTTTGATAAAACGACAAGCGCTCGGTCCGACAACTTTTATGAAATTTATAAAAATTATTATTGAATATCAGCTTTTATGGAGAATTTAAAAGTCATTATTTAATAACAATGGATATCTAAAATTCGTGAAAGTTTTTAAAAGTTTTTACTTTTTCGATCACTGAATACACACCGACGAAAAATTTTGTTCTTTTTCTTTGCGCATGAAATGACGGAAACACCCTTTCTTTATTTAAGTATAAATTAAACCCACAGAGCCTTATAACACAGAACGCAAACATTTTCTTGAACTCTTCATTCATGCCATGGGAAACTCGTTCACATGTTTCTCTCAACCACCTCAAGGAAGAACCCCAAGGCCATCCCCCCTCGATCTTCTTCCGCAATGGATGTCACCTTCTTCCTTGAGAAGTTCGAGGAAAAACGAGCCCTCGACTCCGAATTCCTCCTCGAAAACGGATCAGATTTTCGACGATTCTTACATCAAACAGCAAGCCCAGATTGCTTCCATGCTCTATCAGCATCACCTGCAGAACAACAGCGACATTCTTCTCCAATTCAACCGCTCCGTTTCCACCAAAAACCCGCCATCTTCCAAGAAACAGAAGAATTTGTCGATGAGGTCGCGTTCGGTTTCGAGTTCGATTAATCAGCAGCAGCAGTCGTCTTTGCAGCTGTTTGAACAGGTTTAACAAATTTCTTTCCTCGTGAATCTTCGCAGACCCGCGACTTTTTTTTTTTATTTTTTATCCTTTTACTGTTTAGTTTTATTTTCATCAATAGTCACCATTTAGAGTGAAATTAGACAAGTAATATATGCAGGTTTAATTTACCTTTTCCTAGATTTTGTTGACTAATTCAATGAATTTATTCTATGTGTGGCCACAGATTAATACTATCTTTGTTTGAAAAAAAAAATATAACGTATAATTAATTTAAATATGCTGCATTTCATTAAATGTGGACGCCAACGTGTACCGAAGAATTAGACTCAAGAGTCCTTTGAATGAGATTTAATATGTTGACTTCTGAAAATTTATGTGTGGTTATCCAAAAAACATTTATCATATTCAACTTTGTTAGGTCCGTATTCAATGTGTTCACATTTGTCATTTATAGTAACGTATCTATTACAATAAGTTTATTAGATTTGTAGAGAAGTTATGGCCAGTGGACTCGCCCACCGTGTATTTGTGACTAGAAAATGCTCCTACATTATACTCAAATTCGAGGGCTATTGTTCATTGGTTACAAAATATAGATGGAATTTTAGCAATATATATCATATTTGGATTTGGAATTGGAAAATTAACGGATAATGTTAGAAATCATTTACAGTTTAATAAATTTAATTGCCTACGAGAGGTTCAGTTTTATTAAATTGTGCGATGTCATGTAACTGAAATTTCCAAAATACATGAACGCGTGGCCTTGCAAATTTGTCAAATAAAATATTTTTTATGATGAGAATGGAATCTTTTTATCTAAGGATCTAGAAAAAGATAGGGTTTGGATATCTCCATGGAGTCGGAATTGAACTGCATATAACGTATGAGATAGAGAGGGGGGAACAAAATTGAGTTAGTTGGTTAGGTTTTTTCGTTGCTACTATGTCATCGAGCAGTTGCAAGAACATTCTTGTTGCAGATGAAACAGTAGGGCAAACCCGATAAAAGGAAAATGCTAATGCCAACTATGCTTTTGTTAGGTCTTGCAAATTTGTTAAATAAAATATATTTATTACAATTGATCTCCAACATGATATCTCATTCTATCTTGGCAATTGTGCTTAATATTAACATATTATAAGTGTTAGAAAGACTCATCCCCAACTAATTTGTGTGCCCCCTACATGATTTTCAGGAATCAACAAGTGAAGCAAATGGCAAAAAACATTTTGTTCTAGTCCATGGAGGAGGATTTGGTGCTTGGTGTTGGTACAAGATAATTGCACTTTTAAAAGAAGCTAATTGTGGGGTTGATCCCATAGACCTAACTGGTTCCGGTGCCAACTTTTGTGACATAAATTCAATCTCAACTTTAGAACAATACTCTAAGCCACTCCTTGATTTCCTAGTCAATCTCGAAGATGGCAAACAGGTTTGTTTGCCTTTTCGCTCTCATTTCTAGTTAGCGAAATTCTTTGGTTATTGTTTTTTTTTTTTTTTTTTTAGTATTTGCCGGGGTTGTTTTTATTTCGTGTTTGGGTTTTATGCTAGGATATGCTGGATTATGTAAGTGTCTTTTTTCTCTATAGTTTAAGTTTACCATGGGGTATTTTAGAATCTGAAGTTGTGAGCAATAAGGTAAATTAATCTATTGAGGGATGTTATTCGAAATACTAGAAGTTGAACTAAAATAATGATATTGGAGAACGAAGAATATAAACGTCACAGAAACATGTTTTGAAAGAATTATTGAATTATATGAAAAAAATTTCTGTATTCTTTTATTTCACGGTTGAATTCTTTTCGAAATTAAAGTAAGCTATTTTATTATATAATTATAACCATGTTTCTAATACTTCCTTTTTTTTGGGTCTAACATTTCGTTGGTATACAATTGCAGGTGATACTGGTGGGACATGATATAGGTGGTGCGTGTGTTTCTTATGCAATGGAATTGCACCCAGCCAAAGTTTCTAAAGCAATTTTTGTTGCTGCAACCATGTTGGCTAATTCCCAAAGTGCTCTCGATGTCTTCTCTCAACAGGTTTGTCATCATATTTCTAATTTATAGAAACTTCAATCAATGACAAATTCTTATATATGGTCCTCTACTTAAATTGAAGTGGAACTAATGTAGGTGCAACGTGAAAAGGAAACCCCAAATTGAAAAAAAAAAAAAACACAAATACAACAACAAAAATGGACATATTTATTTCTCTCGAGAAATGGAAATATGGTATGACATGTGATTTTAACCAGTTTTGTATCTTGTTTACGTATGGAAGCCTGGTCCGGGTTATTAAAAACACCTTGACAAAAACCCGTACTCTAAATATAGGCCTCGCGGAAGTAGAAGTGAACCCACCCTACTACGGATGGATGTCAGCTGTTCGAGAAATTTAACCATATTCAATGTGAATACCATAAACTACAAATGCATTCCCAAATTTGCGATTCCCCTCAAGCATAATATTGACATGTCCCAGCAGAAAACAATCATATACATCTGAAACAACTCCATATATAGCATTTATCCGACATCCTCACTTCAAAATAGCACTCCATTATCTTTAACCATGTTCATTTATCTGTCGTGGTATTTTTGCAGAAATTATTGAGTGAATTGAACCAACGAGCTCAGAAGTTTCTGTATGCAAATGGGAAGAATCAGCCTCCCACCGCCATGGAATTCGATAAATCATTGCTAGAAGACTTCTTGTTCAATCGTACACCTTCTAAGGTATGCATCTCAGTGTTACATGTTCTACTTTAACCCTCATAATATGGTAATCTTGTTTTTTCGATAGTGGATTTAACCCACTGCTTAGTATGAAAAAAATCATTTATTGTTCAACCTACGCTATAATCATAAGGTATAATATTTTATATTTCTATGTTTCTTTTTTTGTTGTTCATCATACATATCTATATATGTTTATCAACCATCCCTTTCTTTGTTCGAACTCAAAAACCATTAAACTTTATTGTCTTTCACACAGGATATTGCACTAGCATCAGTATCCATGAGGACCTTACCCTTTGGACCATTAACACAGAAGCTCACGCTTACTAAAGCAAACTATGGTTCCATTCCAAGATTCTACATCAAAACGGATGAAGATCTCGCCATTCCTCTCCCACTTCAAGAACACATGATACAATCTAATCCGCCAACAGGCACTTTCCAGCTTAAAGGTTCCGATCACTCCCCTTTTTTCTCGAAGCCTCAAGCGTTACAGAAGATTTTGCTCGAAGTGTGAAACCTCGCATCGAGGTGCAGTTCGACCACGTGTTTATATTTGACATTAAGTGAAGAAAAGAGAAACTCTCTTCCGAGTGTATATCACGTAATCAATTTTCTCAATAATTCTTCTCTGATTTTTTTTTTGGCAGAAGTTCTGTTCCATATGGTCAAATATGAATAATCGGCTCTTATCGAAGAGAATAATCGCTTGGACAATTTGAACATGAAACGTAAACATAATAAAAGATTTAGAATAAGTGACTAAAAAATCCATAATATGATAATTATGATGGTTAACGGACCAAAAAGCAGAACCGGAAGGAAACCAAAGAAACATCTCTTACAAAGATGTTGTGTTGGATTAATCTTGTAGATTTGAAAGCCGTTCTGAGATGGGTGACCTCCTAGGACGTTGCTTGATTTATTGGTTAGGTGACCCGTGAAAGAGTAGTGTTAGATTAACAGGTAATATTGTCTTTGTTGGAGATAATGACAACGGTACGAGAATGATATGACTGATCTCTAAGATAGCACCAGTTGTTTGGCTCATGACATGCACACAATATATGATACAAGAAAATAAAGTTGTATTTGGCCTAGTGATAAGCAATTGATTCTAATATATCGAAGAACTATGGTGGTGGTAGTTTAAAATCTTTCCTAGGAATTCAAAGCCTATGGCGGAAATCACCTTCCATACGGGAATACCTTCGCGTAACTTGATCTTCGCCAGCCAAGCAACTGATTTGCTTTGGTTATACCTGGATTTCTCCGTCGATGATCATCTGGAGTATTTTCCACGGTTATGATTTTCACACCTGAACTAATCATCTGGAGTGCAGGCTATGTTTGGTACACCGGATGACAATAGGATGACAAAAATTTCAAATCATCAAATCTTTGTCATAATTTTGTGTTGGCCAAATTTTATCTCAAAGTCTATCATGTCAAATGATATGGCTCAGATGAAACATCCCTCACAGCCCAGGTGATGAGTGTATGATGAGTGAGATCTGAGTTTAAGTTGACAAAATGTATTCCTCTTTTCCACAGCCCTCAGCACACCGATAGAGGCATTTAAACTTCTGCCGAGATGTGAACATGGGAGATTGAGCTACCAATTTTGCTTATTCATGGTATTTTTTTGTGATTTTTTTAAAAAAATATTTCTTACGTATAAATGGTACTATAATAAATCGTTTAAAAATTTACATACAAGTATATTTTCATTTAACATATTAATACTTAAAAACCGAGTTTATTTTGAGGAAAAAATATTCCGAGAAAGATAATTTCGTAGGAGTTAAAATTTGTGCAAGTTCTCCAAAAAATTTTCATTATTATAAGAAATGATGTTTTATAGGCTTAGTTAATTATGTATCATTGACAAGGGCATTCAAGATATTATAAGTTAACATTATAATGCTATAAATCTAGAAAAACAAACAACATAATTGATGTAGCCAAATTTTGTCAGCCGAAGAGCCACCACCACGTCGGGAGAAGGAGCTCGGGCGTCGGGCATTAGAAGATGGAAAGTACTTCTCCTTGGTTCCTGCAGCCACAAACACAGGTCAAAGGGCGCCGGAGGTGAGTCCGGCGAAGCCCCTCCGATGCCTAAGTCAGGCGGTATGCCAGAGAGAAGGAGGGTGAATTATGTGCTGTGAGAGCAAAAGTATGTGAGAATGAGAGAATGAATCGTAAGAGAACAAAACCTGGGGGTATTTATAGAGGGGCTGGGCAGATGAGCCGTCTCGTTGGCACGTTCTGTCGAGACGTGGGCGAGATCGTGCGCACGTCTCCCGCATAATACGACCCACGTTCTCCGCCTTTTGCGGAAGTGCTTTAACACGTCGGGTCGGGGTCCTCGGGAGATACCCCGAGCTCACACTGCTTCCTCGATCCCCCAGCTCCGAGCAGGTCGGGGTATATTCCCGAGCAGAGCGATAGCATTCCCGAGCAAGCCGAGAATGGATTCAAGAGTAGATAAAGATCAACACGTCCCGGAGCAGGTCGTGGCAGAAAACTCCCAAATAACATGTTCTCGAACAGGTTGAGATAAGCGATTCAATAAGTGTAGATAACATATTCCTGGGTAAAGTACATAACATACTCCGAGTAGACGGAAATGACCGATCTGGTTGTACTTATAGACTGCAGCGCTAGTTGGAATAGCGGATTCCCGAGCAGGACGAGATAAGATTCCCACTCAAAGCGGGGTAGTAAGCTTCCCAACGAGATGTAGAAAGGTCCCGAGTAGAGCGGGATACGACGATTCCTCAGCAGGGTGATAGGTTCCCGAGCAGGTCGGACGTAAATATGCCAACGAAGGTTGGACTTTATATGCCGAGCTGTGCCAACGAAGGTTTGACTTTATATGCCGAGCTGTGCCAACGAAGGTTGGACTTGTGTATGTGCATAGAAGAGCTACGCGATAAGGTGCCAGTGCGGAACTGGGCTTTGAGCAGGTCGGGCTTATGCATTTGCGTAGAAGAGCTACGCGATAAGGTGCCAGTGCGGAACTGGGCTTTGGTGCCGAGCTGGTCGGGCTTATGTATTTGCGTAGAAGAGCTACGCGATAAGGTGCCAGTGCGGAACTGGGCTTTGGTGCCGAGCTGGTCGGGCTTATGTATTTGCGTAGAAGAGCTACGCGATAAGGTGCCAGTGCGGAACTGGGCTTTGAGCGCTCAGGTGGGTAGATTCCCGAGCCAATAGAGAACATATCCCGAGCGGGTCGAGATAATAGATTCCCGAGCCAATAGAGAACATATCCCGAGCGGGTCGAGATAATAGATTCCCGAGCCAATAGAGAACATATCCCGAGCGGATCGAGATAATAGATTCCCGAGCCAATAGAGAACATATCCCGAGCAGGTCGAAGCGATTCCTGCTAAAGCATAATTTTTGTAAAGTAACACCACAAGAGTGAATAATTACTAACCTTGGTTCCTTATGCTTGTTCGCGGCAAGGACTCGTCGGAAGGGTCGGCCCTTCGGTAGGGTGGCTAAGACTTGTTCTTCAGTCACTCCCTTGGTTATTCGGGTTGTCGGGAGGCCTTGAGACTCAATACCTCGGGTCATAAAATCCATTTGGCAGAGGAGTTAATTTGTTGAATAAGGGGGCTATCAGAATTGGATAAACGGTCATCATCACAAGAGATACGACAAGTATAAATGCCCACATATATATGGCCAAGTATGGGCCACCTTTCTGAACAATAATAATGATGGCAGCCACAATAGGTGGGCCAATCACTGCAGCCAAGGCAATTCCTTTTATTATATCTCTTATGAATAACCATATTGTTTGCTTGTTGAAACCATGGCGGGCTCCAATCACCAAGGTTGAGTACAAAGAAAATGGCAAGTCAGTTAACTGTGACCAAAACATAACACCAGCTAAGAACACAACAGTGTGCAGTATCTCATTTTATGCACTGAGGCCAGCATGCAGTAAAAATTCTCCAGACCTCTTCCAGAACCAGGGCAATACCCCAAAGGACAAGATCGCGGAGTCCATAAGTATGGTCACAAATTCATGGACAAAATGGAAATGGCTTTTGTCGATACTGTATGCACGAGACTCTTCAAACTTTTCTTGGCTTATTACTCCACCCAAAGGCTTTGGAAGAGTTGGCAACTTAAGAGCAGTATGGTGTAGCGTGGCATGGTGTCAAGAAGAGTATATTTTTCACTTTGTTCTCTGTAGCCTCCGTTGAGAGATAGCTCATTACATCCTCGGTTCCTCTATGATATTTGGATTCTGAATTCTTTGTGACCAAGGAGGCTATATGTTCCTAAAACCCATGCAACCAGTCCACCAAGCTTCCATTGTTTGGACATGATAAAACCAGCGAAGGGGAATGGTAGATATTGTTGGGATTGGTCCGGATCCGCACCCCGGCAGGCAGCGGAAGAACAAAAAATTTACCGGGATGCGATCAATTATCATGACAGTAAATCCTTGAGAAAAGTACCAGTGCCATGGATGTGTTCCATAATAGTCTCCACCAGAAGAAAGGAAATTGAACTTTACAGAGTTAAGAGGTACAATTACCCATGAACCATACATTACACGATCCAGTAATGTAGTGAGACTGAGTACCAGTCCCCCAATTGGAACAACATTGAGAAGGACAAATTTTAGCTTATCACGAGCAAACAACTCCAGAGTACCAATATAAATCCATATGATAGCACTTGTCGGTCGAATATAACCCAATCAACGGTCGTAATCCAACCAACATACACAATAGATGCCAGACTGTATTGTCCAGTTTCATATACCTCATTTAACATGGAATAATCATACCAGCAATCATATACTCCATTATTCAAATTTCCAATTGTTTCCATATTTTAATCATCGTATGTTCAGCAACCTAAGACTATAGTTCACTGTTGTACAAGCTGCCATATCTGACCAAGATTTCATTTTTCTCATTTCTTCTGTGTCAATCCACGAGGTATTCCTCAAAACTAAAAAAGAAGATCATATAACCCTACAATGGATCAAGTTAGATGTTACAAATAAACTCTACCTGAGAACCAGATGGTGGCGGGTTATTTGCCATGCCCGGAGCAAGAACAGAAAATGGCCCACGAAACCGGCGACGTACCAGAAAAAGGAATCGCCGTAAAGATTGTTAAACTTTCAAGAAAACAGGGTCTTAGTGTAGATTCATCATGATCTTTATTCTCACTCTTAGTTTCCTCCACAGTCATTGTTTAACCCACAATTCCAGGCGGCCGAAAACGAGTTTAATAGGGATCAGAGGATAAAAATGGGGCCTTTAGTGCCAAAGTCACTTTCCCGAACAAATAAGTCGAAGCGGATGAGTTGCAAATTTCTCCGGAATGTATATCTGCTCCTCCCCTGCCCAAGGACCTAAACAGAAGACGAGACTGGGCAGCTAGAGTTTAGTGACGTCATTTCCGGCGATTAAGGCGGCGAAAGAGAGGAAAGGGCATCAATCTTCCGGTGACCTGGACAGATTCGGTTGGGATCTAAAAGAAAAGGGATCTAGAGATCCTTTTCATATTGGGGAAGAAACGATCCAATTTATCTGATGGGTAACCGTGAAGGACTGCTTCTTGGCCCTATCCCTTAGAACGAAGGCATCGATTCGTGGCTGATTTTTCCCGCTCCTCCGAAGTCTACTCCTTCCTTGGGTGGCATCGTCTTCCTCCTCGAGTTCCCACAGACGGCGCCAAACACAGGTCAGATGGCGCCGGAGGTGAGTCCGGCGAAACCCCTCCGATGCCTAAGTCAGGCGGTGTGCCAGAGAGAAAGGAGGTTGAATTATGTGCTGTGAGAGCAAAAGTATGTGAGAATGAGAGAATGAATCGTAAGAGAACAAAACCTGGGGGTATTTATAGAGGGGCTGGGCAGATGAGCCGTCTCGTTGGCACGTTCTGTCGAGACGTGGGCGAGATCGTGCGCACGTCTCCCGCATAATACGACCCACGTTCTCCGCCTTTTGCGGAAGTGCTTTAACACGTCGGGTCGGGGTCCTCGGGAGATACCCCGAGCTCACACTGCTTCCTCGATCCCCCAGCTCCTCTTCATGATGCGGATGCTTGGGCTTTTCCCGAGGTATGACACCCGAGGAGGTCCCAAGGCCTCGGCCAGGACTCCCGAGGTGCATGCGTTCCTTGATTGCTCTTGCCTTAGACGACGCGGGTAATGCTGATGGTGGAGTGCTCGGTCCTCGGGCGAACGACTCGGTCCTCGGGTCCCGAGGTGATTACGAGGGGCATCAATATCTTTAAATATTCTGATAATGAATTAAGATTAAAAAAAATCTCTTTGCCTTTTGTTGGCGTTGTTTATTTCTCCCACCACTAGATAGTATCATTATGGCTTCAACCGCCTACGCAACGATATTGAAACCGACGTGTGAAATCGAAGAAAGCTTTAAACTAAAATAGCAAGTGGTAGTCGCACACGTGACGTACAAATCAACTAATCTGTTAATTTAATAATCTAACCAAACGATATTTTTTCAGCTGTCGGCTTTAACGTTTCACATTGTGTAACATTAAATAAGTGGTTATATTCAGAACTTGAGTTCTGGCACATTCAACATTAGTTGCATGTTTTAGCCATTATTAATATAAAATTAAATGAATGACCAATTAAATTTTTTGACAAGATTGCGACCCCAATTTAACAAAACCATAAAGTTTTTTTCGAACTAATTTCACAGGAGATTTATATATTCAAAATATTAAAGGCCCTCTTGCGTTTATGCAAAACTGTTAACTATTAAGCAGCTTGGGATTCAAAAAAATATTAGGAGTAAAGTGGTGTGGATGGTGGTTGGTTGTCTCCACGGCCCAAAATTCTGTCAGTAGATATGAATGCCTCAAAAGCTGCTGCACTTCAAACCGAGCCCGAGCCCGAGCCCGAGCCCGAGAGTACCGCTTGACTTGGGAAGCATACGGGCAACAATTTCTTTTTATTTTTACATTTTCCGTGACAAAACATATGGAGATTAACAAATTGACCCAAGAGAATTGAAAGCCCACAAATCCACGGGCCTCCATTTTACGAGTGTTTTGAACTCTGAAATCTCTGAGGGAACTAAAACGAAATTCCAAACAATTTTGTGATGCTAGGAAAAGATATTCCTGGCAATGGATGCATGTCAACGAGGGTAAGGAACTTGAAGTGATAATCCTCGTTTTATTACACAAAAGAGAAACATAAAACAAGTTAGGACGATGCTCAAATCCAAACAAAATTGTCAAAACAGAGCTCCAATAATTATTACTTCTCGTGATGGTAACATCAAAGAAAATGAATTTATAGACTAAACCACAAACTCTTATCATATAAGGTATGCGATTCAAAACTCATTAGGCCTTAGCAGGAGACTCTGTCTTCACAGGCGATCCACCAGCGTCGTTATCTTTAGGAGCAGTGTTGGATTTAGTATCCGAATCAGACTTGTCCCCTGCAGCAGGAGATGCAGTTTGTGTAGCAGCATCCTTCCCATCCTTGGACGGGTTTTTTGAGCCAGAACTCCCATCTTTCGCATCCTTCCCATCCTTGGAAGGATTCGGCGTGGCAGAAATCCCGTCTTTCGCATCCTTCCCTTCTTTTGCTGCATCTTTGGCTTCATCTTTTTTGGGTGGAATCATGTGAGGTGGAGGAGTTTGCTTCAGCTTTAGGAGGACTTGTCGCATTCTCGACATGTCGGTGGGTTTCCCGGGCTTCGGCCCTTGAATGATCTCAACCGAAACTTTCTTTTCGTCTTCCTTTCTGCCTCTCCTCCTCTCGATTTTTGAAACTTCACGGGGTATGATTTCCTCTATGGCTTTCCAGTATTGCTGGTGAGCTTCCTTATGAAACCTCTCTTGGTTGGCATGATATAGCTGCAACAAAATATTACAAAAAAGGATTACCCAGGTTTTTGTCATAAATTTCTCAAAAACTAAGTGTGAAACATGATATTCGAGTTTACTTTCTCTCTTTCCCTATTCAGGGCCTTATTATTCTCGCAATTCTGAGTCCTTTTCTCATAAAATTGCCGCTTGTACTCCTCTGCTTCAGCAATTATCTGATCCCTCATCTCCTTCTCTTTCTTCTCTTTCGCCTCAAGATAAATGGCGTTTTGGCTGCCAACAAAATAGAAAGTGTTAGATTCAGGCATTCTTTGACCAACATGTAAATAAGGGAAATGTCAATTTCATATCACAGAAATGTTTGTATTTTTTATGCTTCTGAAAAGGATCATATACTAACATACAACTTAAAGAAGGACCAGACCAAATGTTCATAACCAGAATGTTTCACCAAAGGCCTAAATTGCTCGTACAGAACATTCGAATTCCAATGTGTAAAGACTGTATGTTCAATTAATATTTCTTAAAGGAAACCATCAAAGCAGCGCAACGTTTTCTAATGGACACTAAGATCCAACTGCTATCAGTGTAGACACAAGACATGAAGTTACGTGATCTACAAATACTCGATATGGTCAGCCATGAGCCTTCTTCGAAGCACTTCCGAAACCAATGACAAACACTGGAAGATTTGGATTGGAAAATCAGAGATAGAAAATTACTTGAAGATCTTGACAAAAATTACATACAGGAATCACTCCAATACTCAGGCCCGGAGAAACCAACCTTTATTAAAAACAGTCAAATTGCTCCAAGAAGTGGGGACGAGATATGCATGGAAGTGAGCTTCGAATGTTTGATTATGATTTTAGATATGACAGAGAGACAGTAGCTCGTAGTCGAGTTAAATAAAAGCTTTCTTGTTATTCAGGTATATGCAGCAAAAAATCAAAATCTAATCAGTTCATTAATAAACTCTAATCTAAAGCATTAATCAATCTATTCACAATCAATCGGGCCCAAGATTAATTCATGCACCCACGCAGGTAAACTCATCATATCGCAGACTGTCCCACCATGGGGGTATATATGAATATGATCTCAAGCTTTGTCTCTTAATATTCATAACGTACGATAATATTATTCGATGATTAATTACCGACGCCATTCGCGAAAAGCTGAGCTTTCCTCACGCATCTGACTGGGTTCCGGAAGCAGAGGTCCTCCACCTCCGCCGCCGTCAGACGACGTGAAAATCCCTTCATTATTGTCATCGGCCGCGCCGTACGGCTGCCCGTTCTCATCATCGCCGTAGCCATAATCATCTGCTGAGTAGTGTTGCATGCTATTGTTTTGGCCCATAGACGGAGGTGCGACGTCGCTGTCACCTTCGAAGCCGTAATGCATGCCATCTTGGATCCCTTCAACGACGTCGTTTACTGGATCAACGCCGAACCCACCATCATCAAACGAATCCATTTTCCGAACACCTCTTCTTCAATTGTGCGACTGTGTGTTTGTGATGCGATCGGCAAGATTAGGATGGAGAAGAAAGCGGTGCATTTCTTCGAAAAAGTATATAATACATATATCAATTGCGGGAGGGGAATGCTCCTCTGCAACGGTACGTAATTAGTTACAAGTACTTGTTGAAGTGGGAAATCATGGATTTGTGTGATTATGTTGTATAAAATTTTACCATACTTAGGAAAATAATTTTTCATACTAAACTTTATATTATTTGATGATACCCTTTAATTCACTATCGATTCATTACACAATGCATTTATACACTGACAAACGTACAGCGATATCTAATATTTATTTTACGAGTATTTGCCATGTGTATAATAAGAGTTACCTACTAACAAGTTATAATATTGTATCAATTAATTTTAATTTATAATGTAGTAGGTATATATATAGGGTTGTGATATCCTGCACACCTAACATTTCCATATCCTTCCCGACTACCACGTGGCATCATATGATTGGTTCGAATTTAAAAAAAACATGACAAAAATGTTAAACTTAAAATGTTGGTCTAATCACATGGTGTCACGTAGTAGTTGGGGAAAGAGGTGGGGAAGTGAGTTGTGCAGGATATCAAACTCGTATATCATATATTATATATATATATATATATATATATATATATATGTGTGTGTGTGTGTGTGTGTGTGTGTGTTCGAGTATACTAACCGTAACTATATATATATATATATATATATATATGTGAATATGATATGCAGCACACCATTCCTCTCACCTCTTCCGCACCTATCATGTGTCGTGATTTCATTGACGGAAAAATATTTCACGAAAATGTATATTCCAATCCCCTATGCATCGTAATACGTGTTCCCTCGTCTACTCAAAACTTAGATTCGTAGCGAACAAAGAACATTGTCGCGCCTCCCCTGCACCACCGTGCCTCCGCTGTCTCACCCCTGAATCTTGCTGCTTGTGTTTTTCTATTATATTTTAATTTAGGTCTGTAGCATAAACTTCGGTTTTCTGCCCTTATTTTTATATGTTCATTTAAAAAAAATAGACTGCATCATTTTCAATTGATACCTTTATAATCCAGTTGCTAGCCACAGTTAGCACAGCTTTATTTCTTGATACTCCCACTGAACTTAGAAGAGTTTGAGTCGTGAAAACACCCATTTCCCCACCAAAGAAGTACTACAACAGAATGCATCACAATGAGCAACAAGCCAACAACTAAACATGTGCATCTACTGTAGCATGTAGTATGCGAATGCATTATTTATGGTTTTAGTACGTGCAGGATAGACACAAGAATATTGAAAGCATTGGAATATATACCAAAACCCTCGACAAAAATCAATTTCCCACGTCTATTTCTTTCGTTAATTAAGAATGCTAAAGATAGAACTAGTCATTGTTGTCGAGCATCTACTCTCAGTTTGCTCCTGGTCTTGAAGGGTAAGAGAGTAGAAAACCCTTTTAAAGCTGTAAATTGATGAACATACAATTTCTTAAATTGAAGTACTGCCGTGGAAACAGAAGTGATGTATTATGTGACAAGTGTACATGGATACATCAAGGACTTCAACTGCAGTATCAGGCAACTCTAGGCCATGTCCTACAGTATGTCCACACATCTATTCACTCGTGAAACTCCTGTTGGGTAATATGTAGAAGAAACATAGAGATTCAAGAGGTTTATATTTTTACTTTTTATTCTTCTACTCCAAATGACTACTATGTAGTCATATTTATACAGACTTCATATTTAATGAAAGCACAAAATATAATATTACTTGACTCCTAGAACTTGTCTATTTGACTTCCATGACTCTTGGATCAACTTGAAAATATAGATTAATATTTTAACACCCTTGCTTAATTTGTAATTTTCAAGTGGTTCTTATGCTTTTCAAATTTCTCAAAGCTGACCGACTTTGTGAGAATTTCAGCTGGTTGTTCACTTGTGTTGATGTAGTCAATGTTTATTTCTTCCTTTCCAACCAAGTCTGTAATAAAATGATGACGAAGTTCTATATGTTTTGAACGGGCATGGAACACGGGATTCTTCGTCATTGAGATAGCAGACTTGTTATCACAAAGAATTGTAGTCGGTTTTGCTTGCTTTAACTGCAAGTCTTCCAACAGTCTTCGTAACCAAACTCTATGCAGCTTCAGTAATTGCTGTATATTCAGCTTCACATGATGATAATGCAACTGCTGTCTTCTGCTTTCTTGAACTCCAAGAGATTACATTTGAGCCAATAAAGAACATATAGCCAGAAGAGCTTTTCCAATCATCAATGGATCCTGCCCAACCACTGTCCGAGTATCCAATGAGTATGCACTCTGCTTCTTTTTCATACAGAATACCTTGTTTCTTTGTCCTTTGAAGATATCGAAGTATCCTTTTTGCGGCTGTGAAATGATTCTTGCTTGGTTTACTCATGAACCTGGATAAAACACTAACTGCAAATGCAATATCAGGCCTAGTGTGAGTAACATATATGAGAGACCCAACTAGACTTCTAAAAAGTGATGAATCTGCTTGTTCATAACCATCATTTTCTTGCAATTTCTCATTAAACATCATCTGTGTCGAAACTGGTTTGCACCTTGCCATGTGAAATTTGTTCAGCAAATCTTCAATATATTTTTCTTGTGAAAGGAAGATTTTTCCTTTTCTTTGCTTAACTTGAATTCCCTGGAAATATTGCATCATCCCCAGATCTGTCATCTCAAAGTTGTTCATCATTTTCTTCTTAAAGTGTTCAACTTGATTCGCATTTGTCCCAAAATAAATCAAGTCATCAACATATAAACAAACAACAAGAAGATCATTATCATTCTTCTTGATGTAAAGATAAGGCTCATTTGGACTTTTCTGAAATCCATTTTGACGAAAGTAATCGTCAATTTTATTGTTCCATGCATGAGGGGCTTGCTTTAACCCATAAAGTGCCTTTCTAAGTCGATATACTTTATCCTCCTTTCCTTTCACGATAAAGCCTTGAGGCTGCTCAACATAGATCTCCTCATCAAGTTCTCCATTCAAGAAGGCCGACTTCACATCTAACTGAAATACATTCAGCTCAAGTTGTGCTGCTATAGCAAGTGCTGTCCTAATTGTTTCAATCCTTGCCACTGGAGCAAAAGTTTCGTTAAAATCAATTCTAGGCTGTTGGGAATAGCCTTTTGCAACCAAGCGAGCTTTGTGCTTATTTACTGAACCATCGTCATTGTATTTGGTTTTATAAATCCACTTCAAGCCAATGACATCTTTCTTGCTTGATAAATCCACAAGTTCCCAAGTCTTGTTCCTCTCAATGTTGTTAATTTCTTCTTTCATGGCATTGATCCAAACTGGCTCCTTTGCTGCCTCTTGATAATATGTGGCTCACAACAAAAAAATGCAAGATCACAAGACTCATAAATATCTGCTAAACTTCGGACCTTTCTTGCCTTCATTTCAGAGTCATCTGAATCTTCATCACTTAGTTGGCTAGAGCTTGCTGGAGTTTGAGAAACTAATGGTGAGGTCATTTCTTTCTGAAATACACCTTGAGTTGATAGAGGTTCAGAGAATTCAGCATTTAATTGTGATGTTTCAGTTTTCTCATTCCATTCCCATGATGCAGTTTCATCAAAAATAACATCTCTTGAGATAATCAATCGGTAAGTAATGGGATTGAGCAACCTATAGCCCTTCGATTCATCACTGTACCCAATAAAAATAAATTTTTCTCCTTTTTATCAAACGTTTCTCGATTTATTATTGGAATATGAGCATAAGCAATGCTGCCAAAAATCCTCAAGTGATCAACCACAGGCTTACGCTTATTCCATGCCTCAAATGGAGTCTTATTTCGAACAGCTTTTGTTGGATATCTATTGAGAATATAAACAGCACTATTTACTGCTTCTGCCCACAAAACATTTGACATGTTCTTCCCTTTTAACTCTCGATTTATTATTGGAATATGAGCATAAGCAATGCTGCCAAAAATCCTCAAGTGATCAACCACAGGCTTACGCTTATTCCATGCCTCAAATGGAGTCTTATTTCGAACAGCTTTTGTTGGATATCTATTGAGAATATAAACAGCACTATTTACTGCTTCTGCCCACAAAACATTTGACATGTTCTTCCCTTTTAACATGCTCCTTGCCATTTCAACCACAGTTCGGTTTTTTCTTTCCGCAACTCCATTTTGTTGAGGACTCCGACTCACAGTCAGCTGCCTTTGAATTCCATTTTCCTTGCAGTATTGCAATACTGGAGAGCTTATGAACTCTCCTCCACGATCTGTCCGGAGCATCTTCATTTTAAAATCACTTTGTCTTTCTGCTGTAGCTTTGAATTGAAGAAATACTGAAAAGGCCTCATATTTTTCATGAAGAAAGTAGACCCACATCATTCTACTATAATCATCAATGCATAGAATAAAATAACGTTTACCATTCATTGAAGGAGTTTGCACTGGACCACATATATTAGAGTGCACTAGCTCCAAAGGTGCCTTTGCCCTCCAAGAAGTTTTTGGAAATGACATCCGATGTATTTTTCCATAGACACAACCCTCACAAACATTTCTTTCATCTTTAATATCCGGAAGCTCCAATCACCATATTCTTTTGCTTGAGAGTGAGCAGTCCATGTGTATTCAAGTGACCATATCTCAAATGCCACAATGTAGAGATATTCACGGATTCAGAGGTATAACAAGTGGAAATACCTTATTTGCACTCATTTGCACTTCAACAAGTAGAACATTATTTTTCTTATATGCTGCCTTTTCCATCATCAAATGAGACTGAGTATCCATTATGCATAAGTTGTCCCACACTCAAAAGATTTTGCGCTAAGTTAGGAACATAGAGAACATCATTAATATACTTCATAGTACCTCTTCTGGTGTAGACACTGATGGTTCCTTTTCCTTCTGCATTTTGAATCTTTCCATCACCAAGCTTTACCTGAGTATTGAATCCAGTTTCAAGCTGCTTGAATAGATCACGGTTCCTGTCATGTGGTTGCTGCATCCGCTATCCAAATACCAAATATCCAAAGGTTCATGTTCCACATTTAAGCTGGTGTAGAATAGTTTTTCTCCATAATCTTCCTTTGTAAATTTTGCATCGGCAGTATTCTTTTTTGAATGCCAGCAAACACGGTGAGAATGGTTGGGAATTCTGCATCTTTTATACCTATACCTACAATCTTTAGATTGGTGATTTGGTTTGCATATAATACAAGAAGGCCAATTATTGTTTTTTTGTGGCTGATCTTTCTTCTCCTCAAACCTTTTCCAGCTATCCTTGCTCTTATGTTCACCATTCTGAGTGTGACGATTTTTCCAAAGGTTGTCTTTTCTCTGTTGTGAGTTACCACTTGTTCTTTCAGAAATATTAACTTTTGACCGGAAAGCTTGCTCCATAGATTGACATGAGGATCGATTAATTCTCTGTTCATGTGCTGCAAGTGAACTCATTAACTCATGCATTGATAATTTTGAGAGATCTTTTGCTTCTTCTATGGCAGCAACACAATGATCAAATTTAGGTGGTAAACATTTAAGAATTTACTCGATCACTTTCTTTTGTGGAATGTCATCACCAAGGCTTTCAATGAGGTTTACGGTTTGAGCTACTTTGGTGAAAAATTCTGTCACTTTTCACTTTCTTTCATCAATAAAGTATCAAAATCTCTCCATAATGCTTGTAACTTGATGGACACGACTTTGTCATTTCGTTGAAATTCTTCCTGCAAAACTTCCCATGCATCTTTTGCCTTTCTTTTATTGAAAATTCTGGGATATAGTTGTCACTTTTCACTTTCTTTCATCAATAAAGTATCAAAATCTCTCCATAATGCTTGTAACTTGATGGACACGACTTTGTCATTTCGTTGAAATTCTTCCTGCAAAACTTCCCATGCATCTTTTGCCTTTCTTTTATTGAAAATTCTGGGATATAGTGATTTGCTTACCCCTTGCTTGATGTAGCGAAGAGCAGTGCAATCCTTCTTTTGATTTTTCTTGTATTCCTTTTGCTTGGCTTCATTCCGGCCATTTGATCTTCCATCTTCAGGGGGCTCATCATAGATATTCTCAATAATTTCCCAAAGATCATATGAAATGAAGAAATCTTTCATTTCACTGCTCCAATAATCATAATGCTCTCCTTCAAAAATTGGAACTTCACTCGGAGAATATTTAAAGTTTAAACATCGTCACATTTGTGTTTTCATCCATTTTTCTTGCCTAAGCTCTGATACCAAATTTGTTGGGTAGTATGCAGTAGAAACAGAGAGATTCAAGAGGTATATATTTTTAATAGTTATTCTTCTACTCCAAATGACTATTATGTAGTCATATTTATACAGACTTCATATTTAATGAAAGCACAAAATACAATATTACTTGACTCATAGAACTTTTCTATTTGACTTCCATGACTCTTGGATTAACTTGAAAATATAAATTAATATTTTAACAACTCCAACTTGACATGCTTGCTGTTATTTAAAGTTGTTCATAATTTCATGGTTGTTTAGGTTAATGGTCCTATAAATTGCATGGACGTTATTCTTTCCGGAATTGGAAGAAGCAAAGTTTGTAGGAAACTTTTATTCCAATGCAGAATGAGGATCGTCGAGGATAGTGTTGAACACTATTTCTTTAAAACGATATTGCCCCGCCCAGGTGCTAACGGTTTATGGCAATCATTTCTCAAGATACAACGACGAACTTCTCGTAATAGGAGCACACCAAATTACGAGAACAGCGAACTATAAGATGCTTTGTACTCTGAATGCAGAGAAGTATAGAATTGAGAGAGAGATGAGAATGTTTGATTGCTTGGTGTGTTGTGGTGATTATGGGGGGTCCTATTTATAGATTCTGAAGGGACATGGGGCTTTTGGTGAATAGTTATGTCTCTTTAGAAAGGTCTTAATCACAGCCATTGGATCTACATCCAATGGTCTAGATTATGTCCATTCCGAAGGATCGTGACCTTTCACAATGCACCCTTTCAATCGCATCCGTTCATCCAAGACCATTCCGAAGGATCATGACCTTTCACAATGCACCCTTTCAGTCGCATCCGTTCATCCAAGATCAGACGCTCCAGATTGTATCGTTTCACCAACGGCCAGGATCGTGTCTTTTCACAATCCATCTAATGGTTCAGATCGTAACTTTTCGCGATTCATCACACCACTTCAATATATAACCGATCCACTTTAATTGCTTTAATTGATTTATTAATTTCTCATTCACCTAAAATCGGTTTTGAGCAAATTAATATTCCAAAAATATCTACTCGAAATGTAGATTCAAGTTTTCAAGTCAATTTCGACTTTCATTTGACGGTTATAACTCGATTAATTAATTTGGGCCTTGCCCATTTTCCAACA
>KV014369.1:164200-174958 GCA_001598015.1 Dorcoceras hygrometricum | reverse complement strand
CGTAATGTAATTAGAATATGATTTTACGATAAATAATTAGATTATTTAAATTATGCATGTTAATTAGATTAATTGCATGATTGGGGTGATCGAGAGCCGTGCCCAATGTGTTAGGTGTATGCTAATAGGTTTTATTTGATTTCGGTTTTTTATATATTGATTATCATTTAAAGTGGACCTGTTTGTGGCCCGTTCCCACCCCTTGATAAATGTATCCCTTATCTGTCATAGTAGATTTAAATGTAAATTACTAGATTTAGTGGGAGGACATCCGAAGACGGTGGAGATGACGATCAAGATATTGAAGACCGAAGAGCTGTAAAACCGGAAAGCATTGTAATATGATTGCATTGCATATTGCATTACCCCTAATATTGGACCCAGGTCCGTGGCTGGCAACCACGGACCGCATAGCTCTCGCGATTGATCATCCCAATGATTATTTATATATTTGATATATAGATTAAATGAATCCGCATGTTTGCATGTTTTAAATTAGATTTAAATATGCATGAGACCAAAATATTTTCAAAAATAAAATCCCTCGTTTTAAATTTGATTTAAAACTTATATCAAGATAAATGTTTATTCGATAAACATAAGGGTATTTAAAATTGTTTAAATTAACCATACCTTCCATCAATAATGGGTGTACGTCGATGCTACCCGTATACATGGCCCGACTCATATTATTGAGGGGGTCATGTATGCCGGAAAGCTGTCCGCGTCATTGACAAATTGTTGTGAGTCGGTTGGAACTCCCTTTAACGTTTGTTATTAATCATCTCTATTTGTTTATCATCCATATCTTATCAATCTTATTACTTATCACTCGCACGTCTCATTCATAACACCAAACCTTAACTTAAGGTTCCATTTGGGACAATCAAATATATACATGGGAATATACAAAACTTGGAAAGTGACCTCTTTCACGGTCTCAGCAAGCTCAAGCATCGTAAATTCACCTTTTAATTGTAGGAAAACTTTGTTATTTTTCATTTGAGATGCTTCAATATTTAACATCGAATCCTAGTTTGGAAGTTGAGTGATGTAATAAACCTGGTTTGCCAATATTAATTGGCCAGTATGAGCCTACCACGGAGGATTAGGAAAAAAACTGAGAAGTGTTTCATATGCTTCGGCAGTTGAAAGTCTAATATGTATTATGATATATACTCAACCAAATTTAACTTACTAAGTGGGTGTGTTGAGGAGGTTTCTTTCAAACCAGGAAAGAAACATTGGGCGTAGTAAAACAGTATTAAGTTATTTACATGGAACCTCTACACAGATTGATTTGTGGAGGATCTAGAGCTAGTAGGCTACATAGATGTAGACATGGCCAAAGATGTTGACTCCCAAAAGTCAACATCAGGTTACCTATCATGACAATCAAAATTGTAAATTTTGAGTCACGGAATCTTGATTCGCTGGATTCGACAAAATTGTAAATTGTTATTATCATCCCCGCCCTCGAATAAATAGAGATCCCCATCCCCATCTCCGTGGGGGATTGGTTCGGAGACGGGGGATCCTCATCCCAATCTCTAATATATTAAATATATATGATTTATTATTATATATTATTATTACATATATATTTCTAATATATCATAAATATATATTGTTTACTATTACATATTATTATTACTCAATAATATATTATTAAATAATAATATATATATATATATAGAGAGAGATTATTAATAGATTGTTATTTATTTTGAAGGTTTTTTAGTGTATTAAAGAATAATAGTAATATTGTTTTTATTATATATATCTATCAGACGAATTCGAGAAGTTCGAGGATGTGTGTACTATTGTCATCCCTATCCCTATTTTATAAAAGGGGATTTCAAAAAATCTCTGTACAAACCCAGTTTCGAGTTTTCGTCACTGGACCCTAAACCCACGAGAAAAATTGTTATCTCTACTCATGCCCAGGTCTATACAGAAGAGTATCAGTTGCGATACCCCAAATACATGATGCCCCAAACTAGATGCCCCAAAATATACGACAATCGAGTCCAAAAAAGCACGCAAATCTCACCTTCTCAGATTTTTTATATAAAAATATCATATAATAATAGTAATTTAAAAATTTTTTATAGATTAAATTTTGAGAAATCTATATTTACCGTTTTTACATGTGGCCGGTGTTTGATACCAAGCTAATTTCCAACTTGATGCTAACAAGAAAAAAAACCAGCGGCCAAGGTTTTTCACATCTTATCAGTAAGATGAAACGTGGATCATGCTTTATTTAATTTTTTTAAAAAAAAACCACCTCCTATACATGTTCTGATTTTACAAAATTAACCAAGGACTTTTACAATAAAATTTTTAACAAAATTAACAATCAATATCTATTATTTCATTATACACATGTAATGCATGCGCGTTGGTCACTATTACTATATATATATATAAGAGGGAAATGGATCACAAAAATAATAAAGTATCAAACTTAAACTTTCTTATTACATTTATCGAGCAAATCATGAAGGTTCTGGGCTTAATGGAAGAAAATATCAACTCAAAGTGCTCCATATAAATTAAAATTATCACGGTCAACATAGTCAACTAATCAAGGCATCAAGTAATTTTGATCAAGTGTTAAAAAATCTTGTGAGAGCATAAAATATTCATAATTGCAAATCCATGATTACTGTTGCAAAAAATCAAAAAGAAATATTATAACCCCTATATGTGTATATGTATATAAAATAAAGCAAAACCAATTTCAAGATCAGTAGTTCAAAAAAACGTGTAACCATTGCCATTAAAAGGGGAAAAAATCACGATGAAAGCTTGCATTGCAGAGTTCACTTCTTCCTGGGAATTTCAAGCCTCTTGCGAAAATCATCCTCCATCAAAGGAATGCCATCGCGAAGCTTGACCTTCGGTTCCCATCCTAACAGTTCCTTAGCTTTTGTTATATCAGGTTTTCTCTGGCGAGGATCATCTGGTGTGTTCTCCACAGTCACTATCTTCACGTCCGGATTGATCATCTGCAAATTGTACCAAAAAACAGTGATGTACAGTGATGTACCGTTGGTTCTTTAAACATTATAGCACGTAAAGCTATATGGTTTATGATTAGACATGACTAGAACATGGAAAATTTTGAGAAAGTTACCTCTTTCACAGTCTCAGCAAGCTCCAGCATCGTAAACTCACCTGAGAATAGTATCACCAATGAATGCTTAATGCAAACTTGAAATTGTTGATAGATTGAATAGTTAGGGAGTATATAAATATGAACCTGGATTGCCTATGTTTATTGGCCCAGTGTTATCTCCTTCCATTAGTCGAATAAGACCATTAACCTTAACCAGAAAGGAGATCGAGTAAGGAACGCGACAGATATTATCTTATTGAAAGATGATTAGCATGATGCTTCTTTGTACCATGTCAGAAACATAACAGAAGCTCCTTGTCTGTGTTCCAGGTAACTGAACTGTCAAAGGTTCGTCACTGCATACAGAGTACAGAGAACAAATATTGTTCAGAAATTTCTGGGGGGCAATCCAGATCCTGGTATTTGAGGGAGATGAAGATAGTTACCGTATGGCTTGAGCTATGAAATTACTGACAACACGGCCATCATCAATATTCATTCGTGGTCCATACGTGTTGAAAATCCTAGCAATTCGTATTTCTTTGCAAAATTGCGAGTTCATATTAGTTAAAGAATGTACTTAATGGCCAGTGGTCCACAATTGATGGAAAGAAGGAGACGAGTACCAATTCCATGTTGCCTGTGATAATCAAACATCAAAGTTTCAGCAACTCTTTTTCCCTCATCGTAACAGCTCCTGACCCCTGCAACGCGATGTTAAGTGGTTAAACACCGTCCATGCATGTCTTTTCTCAACTCTTCATCGAGCATGTTATCAGATAAGATCACTAGTTGAGAAATTTTTGAAGTGTTATTCGAATTGTATTTAGATATCGCCGACAAACTATTTGAGATTAATAAGATGTAGGTTTCTTGACAGGATACCTATCGGGTTCACATTGCCCCAGTAACTCTCGTTTTGAGGATGCTCAAGTGGATCTCCATAAACCTCTGAAGTTGAGGTCAGTAAAATCCTAGTAAAACAAATGTGTTTTCAACATTCACAAGTGGCGAAATAAAAGAGAATAAAACAAAATCGGATTAGACGTCAAACCTAGCTCCAACACGCTTGGCAAGTCCCAACATATTTAGTGTCCCTATGACGTTAGTCTTTATTGTCTGTCAAGTATCATCACATGGGAGAAGGAAAGCAAAAACAAACTATTAACGTCACATTATGCTTTATTTGAGAAAAAGTTTCATGGTTTCATTGACTGACCTTGACTGGGTTGTATTTGTAAAATATCGGGGAGGCTGGACAAGCGAGATGGTATATCTGATCAACTTCAATTAATAATGGCTCGGTGACATCTACAAAGTATAAAGATGAGCATAAAAACAAGGGAGCGGGAAAGATTACTAGGACATCACTGGAATATCTGGAAAACAACCATGCCGAATAAGCTCAAATCGAGGATGACCAATCCACTGCCTTAAGTTTTCCTTTGATCCCGTAAAGTAGTTATCCACAACTATCACCTGAGTAGATCAGTCAGTAAACAAATACCGTCAAATTTATGAACATAGTCGTTCACGACGGTAGTGCAAGAAAACTTAAAGAAGAGAGATGAAACCTCATTCTTCTCGTTTTCCATCAGCTTATCAACTAGATGAGATCCGATGAATCCAGCCCCACCGGTAACCAAAATTCTCATGTTTGCCTGTCATTTAATAAGTCGTGAATAAATCAGATCTTACATATGAGAATAGAACCAGATACTTTTGAGCTGTACGATATTCTTTATTTTATAGAATAGTGCATAGTCCAAGAAACTGGAATGCCCTTAGATCAACTTCCAGAATCCAAACCATACATACAATTTCTTGAATTTTGTTGAAATCATCTATGATTTCAACCAAACCCATAAGATGGTCACTCCTTCCAAATGAATAAGCTTAAAGAAACGCTGATTTATTTCACTTTCGTCTCACCTTAAAAAATTTTGCTCTCCTCAAAGGTGAAGGCTCTGGGGGTGGCTTGGTTGTGATATGGTTTCCTCCATTTGACGCTTCCATGGCCATCTCAATAGTACAGATTTCGCTTCTGAATCCAAGATTAAACACATTCGTTTAGCAAAGAGGTATTGGAAAACTCATGGATTTGGAGAAAATCGAATACACAAGTTAGAGCACAAAAATAGCTACTGTTCAACAATTTCCGAATTCTCATTACACAATCATCATACAAGAAGAGAACATTAAAGAAGGAACAACAAGAACTTGAAGGCATATTGGAATCAAGACAAACAAACTCCAGTCTCTTCAAAAGATCAAATCACAGAAAAGCTTATTAACACCAATGCACCATCATCATACCAGGCAAGGCACAAATTTCAACAGACCGAAAACAGGGGCGAACCAGGATTTTAATAGACCGGGCAAGACCAAAAACTAGTCTCTCTTCTTTTATCAACACGACCCAGAAATCAAATCCTCTCCGCAACTCAACACAAATCAAGCTCAAAGCAAAAAACTAAAACAGGACCCCCAACAAATACTAATCTTTTCACAATCCTAAAGCAATTCATCACGTTTGAAACGATTCCAACGTACCAAAAAATCCTTCCACCCCGAAAATATCTCAACAACACGAATTCATAAATCAGGACAGATCTTTGCTTTATATATACAAAATTCCATTTCGGAAATCAGAAAAAATATAATACTATTCAATATTCACCTGTAATTTAATGGCCCAAACCCTTCCTTCTCTTACTCAGATGGATCGAATACAAAGACTCAATACTTTATATACTATATATAACCAATCACAGCTTCAAAACCCAACTATCGAAAAAAGCAAATAATCAACCAATTCGGGAAGAAAATAATTTAAAACTATTGAATAGCGGATCACAACAACTGGAGAGAGATGAAGAATATAAATCTTAAAGATCACGCAGAGACGTGAATAAGGAGAGATTTGAAATTCCATCGTACCTTAAAGTTAACTCAATGAAAAAAACAAAAGACCCGGGAGAGTGGAAGACTTGAACAAATGCTTAAATACTACACCACCTTTTTGTAGTTTATATTTTCTTTTTATTATTTTCTTTTTATATATATGCAATACATATTACTGAACTATTCGTCAGGCAAGGCAGACGATAAGTCACGATAGGGTTTATGTGAATAATAGAAGATAAACAATATCATTTTATAGTCAAGAAATTGAGGCGAGAATCGAAAAATCCTACAAATTTCTGGTATTATTATATACATGTATGTATATGTAATATCTTATTTTACTAAAATAATAGTTTACACCCAAAAAAATTAAAAATTTATTGGGTAAATTACTTGATCTAAAATTCATATGAGATAACGTTTAAAATAATGTATTTGGCAATTTAGATTTGATTAATTTATTATGATAGATTTTTTCATAATTGTTTATTGAACAAAGAAAAATATTTTTAACCACTTTTGATCACCGTTTGTCTCGCTGGATGAGATATGATAGAATACGATTAATACTAAATGGTGTAATGATAAAATGATTGAGTTGGATAGAGAATAATATTTGATATGAGTAATATGTTTAGTTTGATGGATTAAATTTGGGATAAAGTGTTAAATTATATTTAACTGTTATAAAAATTAATAAATAAATGAAGAAGTGAGATAATATTGTAATTTTTTTATATAAGTTATTTGATTGATTTGAGATATAAAATTAAATATTTCATTGATATGAATAAATATGTGATAATATGTGAGATAAATAATATGATAGAATTATTAATATTATATTACGAGATAAACGTGGTATGTGTTTAAAACAATTTTTTTAATATATATATGAGTTTTTGAGACTAAGAATTGTGAGCCGTGAAGTATGATTGATATATGTGGATCTGATACGATTTGAAAAATCTATGTTTCGATCTTGAACTAGTGTTTATCACGTACTCCTAATTGCAGTCATATGTGGTGTGTATGTAATATTAAATTAATTATATTCTATCGAGAAAATAATGATTATTTTATAAAAAAAAAAAATTGTACTAAAAAACTATGTAGCTCAGTTGCTCTCTTCGTGCCCTTGGATTTTGACTTCATATTTATAAAAATATTTTTTTGAAATAAAAACTAGAAGAATTTGGACTTCACTCGATATAAATATATTTAATTGAAACTTGAGATCTTGTTATTGGGTTTTGAACACTTTGCTTGACTTAATTATGATAGCTAGTGAAAATCTTGTAATTGATAAGGTATGGGAAAGAAACAATTATTTAGTTAGTCAATAATTAGTTTTATTAATATAAATCGAAATCCAACTTCTAAGCAATACATATGCACCTTTATTACTTGGGATGGGAGAATTCGCAATGAGAACATGTGGAGCCGGGTTGATGTTTGGTGAGGAGGGGGACCCTATGATTACCCCTCGTTTCGTAACAAATCATTTCTATATTTTTTATTCAAATTATTTTTAAAATATAAAATTTTATACAGAAATAAGCCAAACGAGAGGTGCGAAGTCACTCGCCATTAGGCCTGAAACAACAAAAAAAAACCCAAACAAAAAAAAACTCTGTTTTATTAGGGTTAATAATAGTACAGTTTAGTTTACAAATAACAGGTAAACAAATGCATAAGTAAACCAGAAACATGCCCCGATCGCACGTCCAAGTTGTAAAAAATTGGTGTGACATAAGATTTTCCTATCCAGCTTCACGAAATCGATTTCGGATGAAATATATTATCCGTTGAAATATTTTGGGAATATGTTCTGGGGTCGACATGTATATAATTCCTTTTCATCAAGTCTCTGGCTATCCGTACGTATCACTCGATTTAAAATCTGTGTGAATCAAGGGGTCTCTGACTTATACAGAAAGTTAGCCTCTAATCAGCTAATTTTTATAAAATAAAAAAATAAATAAATGAACCAGAAACAAGATATTATATTTTTTAAGTACCACTTATCTAACCGTTTTAGAGACAAATATATTGATACCATCAGCCAAATCTGCATTTTCATAGTGATTTTGCTCTTCAATTACCAAATTATATCCTAATTCATTCTTTTCTGTTATGTTACATCTAATGAAATATTTGTTAATAGCACCGGTTTGAATTTTAAACCAATGCCTCTCTTTTGTTATGTTTTTTCTTAGTTGAGCTCTAACCGATATTTACGAGTATTTGAGCTCTAACCGATATTTATGAGGCGTTGTGAACCAGAATTCTTCGGCAAAGTATGAAACTTGAAAATATTCAGGATTCAATAACCTTTTTACGATTCTAATTCATGTACTTGATCAAAACAAATGGTTTTTCTGAATTTATACGATAACCAAACAATTATAAACCATATGAAAAATATAAATACAAAAGGTTCATCCGATAAGAATACCTAAAATATAAATAAAGAGAACCCTTTATACCAAAAAAAAAAATCAACTTTATATAAAATTTTTAATCAATTTGTTATATACAAATTATATATTATCATTCATTTTACACAAGTAGCAAATATATTATATTCTATAATGTTAATAAACAAAAGGGAACTTATTAATTTTGTACGAACATTGTTAAATATAAAATATTTTGGGTTTTGATGATAACAAATGACTCAACTCGAAGCATAAAATATCAGATCAGTATGGACCTAATAGCTTAGTTTAGACAGACCAGATCAGCAAAGTTGAGTAAGGACAACTCATATCAGAACATAGTTTATCAGATCAGAACAGAGCATAATGATTTAGTCAGCAGTTGCAAGAGCAGTTCAGATCAGATTGGGATGAGCAGCTTAGATGATCAAATCAGCTTAGAATATTAGTTCAGGATAGAACAATTCAATACAGATGTGATGAGAGCAAATCAGATTTGAGCTTTGTTTCTTAGTCAGATCAGAGATGAAGCCGATGCATTGTTTTTCAGATATCATTTATAGTCGTTGAATAACTCAGGAAACAATCATAATTGCACGAGGATTTTTATGGTACAAGAATTAAATGCACATTAATTATTTGAAGGCAAATGTAAGAGAATCATCGGGTGAGTCTACTGGTAATATTTATTATCATTTAAATCCAAAGACTATAAATATGAGAAGTATTTGAGTTGAAGGCCTTGTCGATCTCTCTAGTTCTCTGGCTTACTCTCATGTTCTCTAGCTCTTTGAAAATCAATCTTGAAGCTTTCTATGTTATTTAGTTTTCAGAACATCTTAGGAACACTTTGTAATTGAATCATATTTTTTCAACGCTTAAATAAATTAGGCTTGTATTTCATTGTAGATGACTACTGGGAGTTCAACTCGAGTGAGGTCTAACTAACCGGTTTAGGATATATTGTATACTCAAATCTTCTAGTGGGACACCTTCCAGATCGAAAGAAGAGAGACGTAGAAGCACTGTTTCGAATTTCCAGAAAAAAATTCTATCTCACATATGATTTAAATTTACATATTTATATTTTATTCATTGTTCAGTTGAGTTATTTCTACATAAATGTTTTTATTGCTGAAAATGTCAGTATGAACTGAGATCAACAATAAGCTAGTAACTCATTTCACTTGCCAAAACAGTTTTAAAAAATACAAATTTTTAAGGACTTTATTCACCCACTCTAAAGTCTGTGCTAAATTTTTTTAACCAATCCTATCAGATATCATGGAAATACCTAAAAAGATAAAGAATTCCCCATGATAAAAATTCTGATCTTGTGATAACCTTGAAAAATCTGAAGTGAACTGATTAGGGTCGGAAAGAAGAAAGAATGTAGTTGAAAAGGAAGATAGCCAATCTCAAAGCTCATGTGATCGATCCTTTATTTGGGGTCATCTCATAACCTACGTGTTGTAACTAATACACGTACAATAAAAAAATTTATTGTTTTGCCCTTCCTAGCTTGCACTGTGAGGCCATCGATTCTTTGGCCTTATAGAAGGTATGAGCTTGCCTACAATAACAACTCTTGGCTTTTTTCACAGTTTATTGTGATTTGTTTTTTATTAAATACCTTGAAAAGAGCGCATTTACTAAAGTAATATATCACAACGTCCACGACGAAGTCTTAAAGTATCAACCAAGTTGTCGGGTTTAATGAAATTTGAGATATGTGATTTTTGTTGATAAAGTACGCTACGATCTACAGGTCCTGCTTGTGATAACATCCTATATTACATAAAATAATGATTTGTTAAATAATACTTGTAATAAATAAAACAATAATATTAATATTAATATTTAAACAATATTTCAATTCCATTATAAAAAGGTACGGACTAACAAATTCTAAGAGTGCTGGAGGGACTGAGGGCCACTTAAAACCCTGTTGGATAGGATCCGGATCCGCACCCCGGCAGGCAGCGGAAGAACAAAAATTTGACCGGGATGCGATCAATACGAGTAATCAAACAATCATATGTATCAACATACATAGGGTGTTTCAACGAGTTACCTGTCTGGCACTTGTGCCTGGCTCCAACCGGTGTTTCAAGAACCCGGCGCTTCTCGGTTGATTGCGGTAGATTCGTCAATCCGGTCCAGACCAGACTCGAGGCTCCTTCGTCAGACTGCACTAGAAGTCCTGACGAGATCAGCACGATCGGATTCTCCTCGAAAAGTTGGCCGGAAACAAATTTCCGACGACAACGGGGCGGTGGCGGCGGC
>KV014369.1:131444-160348 GCA_001598015.1 Dorcoceras hygrometricum | reverse complement strand
ACAGCGACTATTAGATGTGTTTCGTGATAGCCGTCATACCCACTATCACATCTAACATACGCTTTAGTGTAATCTAGGTCTTTACTCAACACAATTGTAAATCATTACACACATAATGAAAGTAAAGAATGCCATATAAAAGAATGCGAATATCATATATAAAGATCGTTTGTACAAGAGTCAATGAAAACCCACACGCCACAAGTTGGCTAGTTGGGCATCTACTCTAACAAACCCAACTTACTAAGACAAAGCAACACCCTTCAGTGAGCTCGGCCGATACAAGCTATTTTTAAGTCGGTCTATAAAGGACTCTATTAGATTATGTTTTATCACATGATAATAAAAATATTAATATCAATAATAATAACAACAATACCAATATCAATAATAATAACATTAATATAATACTAATAATAATCATAATCATAACAATAATAAATAATAATATTTAAACAATATTTTAATTCTTTTAGATTCATGATCTTATCGAATAATCTTTGTTGTATGATCAATATAAAAGCTATGAACTAACAATTTCTAAGAGTGTTTCCAGATGATTGGAGGGGCTGATGACCACTTAAAACCCAACTTCTTAAGACAAAGCAACGCCCTTCAGTGAGCCCAGACGGTACAAGATATTTTTAAGCCGGTCTATGAAGGACTCTCTCAGATTATGTTTTGTCACATGATAATAAAAATATTAGTATCAATAATATAATAACAATACTAATATCTAACATTAACATAATACTAATAATAATGATCATAACAATATTAAGGACATTAATATTAATGATAATTGTTTAACGTAAACAATATGAACTATACGTATCTTACTTGAGAATAAGAGTTCTACGTACCTTACTTGCAGTTCAAATTTTTCTTTTCCGCACCTTAAATACAAGTTTCGCACAAAAATTATCTACAAAATACGAAACAGGATATAGTAGATAGCAAGCATTAATATAATAAATAATAGAAAAATTATATATATCTTCTTTTCACGAGATAAGGGTTTTTTTAATATATCACGAAATAATAACTATATAGTCGAGGTATATGACAATTGTAAAGAAACAGAGCCGAGATATATAAAAATTGTAAAAGAAACGGAGGAAGTAAATTATAAACCGAATGCTTTTCGCTTGCAATTGTAAACGGAAGAACGGGTTCAATTTATAGGCAAGAGGAGAAAGAAACCGACGCACGAGCAACCAACAAGGCATTCACGCAGCAGGGCGTCACTACTTTTTTGAAAAGTTGTGTCACGCCCTGCCAGTCGGCGTTACACGCTTTTTTTTAAAAAAAAATTAAACTATGTCACGCCAACTCCGATGGCGTGACTAGCTTTTCAAAAAAAAAAATTGAATCACCCCTATTGAGAGGGCATGATTAACTTTTGTAACGCCCTCTCAAATGGCGTGATACGATAGATTGTTAATTATACCGTATTACATTATTTTATCGAATTTTTTCTGCTATAAACAGTGAAAAAACCCACAACTATTTGGTTGGCGGCACAGGTTACCCGGTGAGTTTAATCTATTTTGACGGCTCTACCTTTATACAGTATAAAACTTTATTGTGCAAATAATATTTTTGGTACTGATATACTTTGCATATCATAAATTTTTTTAAACGGTTAGTTAAACTTAATTAAGTTTGGAAATTTACAATTAAATTATTTCGGAAGAAGTTATTTTTATTAGAGATAGATAAAGTCCTGTCACATATTTTAAATTGTCAATTATTCTCTGTAAGTTTTAGAATAATTTGATGTTTAAGTTGGTCTTTTTTAGCATCCACAATAACCAATATATTTCACCCAGATATTATGATCCTGCGGCCAATATCATCAATCATCTCATTACATAAATATCCCATATTTCATAACCAAATATCCCGATTACCAAATATTTATGGGGTCACTATTTTAATAATTATATTCTAAATAAATTATCTATGATTTAATTGATTTAATCTATAATTTATCTTATTTAATTAAAATAAATTATAAACAATAAAGTTTTTGTTTAATATCTTGTTAATGTTTATTAAAATTTTATTCGAAATAAAATTTGTTCAACACTTGCTCTTCTTGATTTATTTGGGCGATCATCGGTAATCGAAATGGATTTTTTTCCATGAGATAGAGTTTTGCACAAAATAAGGAACAATATTCCGAGGGACACAAAATATAGGGAGTAGAGGGTCATTATTCGAAAAAATCATGTAACTGTGAGTAATTTGAGAATATGGTGGTTGGTATGGAAATTGTTGAAAATTCAGTGGGCGTTGTGTGGGAAATGGAAATGGAAGATACTGTTGATTCGGACGAACTCGAGAATTTTCTCCGCTTGAACTTCCTCGTGGAAAGTTTAAAAACCCCTAGAAGAGTTGCTCGAATTTTCATGCATTCCCATTTTTTAATAAAAATATATTGTTGGAAAATATTAAAAGTTTTGTTAAGACATAAATTAGTTTAGAGACTATTGGATCAGATTAGACATAAGAGACACAACAAACCAAATTAGGCTAAGTAAAGTCAACTTAGTTTATAGATCAGTTCAGATCACGCTAAATAAAAACAACTTAGTTTGTGAACCAGTTCAGAAGGACAATCAGATCATAGTTGGATGGCATTTCGTGAAGCAGATCAAAAGCAGAACAAAGTCAGTTGATCTTCATAGATTAGATCAGATCAGGAGGAGAGTTGTAGAGAACAGTTTTCGAGGCAATGACTTGACGAAAGGAGTGTAGCATATATATATTTCATCATAATAAAAGAAATGTCAAGATCCATATCACAATTATTTGATATCTGTTTTAATTATTTTCGGAAATGATACACTTGATATTGGGAGGATTTTAATTTCAATTGAATATATCCAGACAAGTCAATATAAATCAGAATCATTTCATAGACCCATCCATCTATCCAATTCGATGCCAAAAAACAGGCATGCCAGCGTTAAAATACCGTCGCAGCTAATAACTCTTTTGCGTCCGGTTCAGTGAATTTAACCTGGTATGCATGCATGAATGACCAAACTTGCATTTATTGTCCTAATGCATTTAAGACAAGTAGATAGAAAAGAAAACACACCACTACGACTTATATTTTAGGTTATGACCTATTCACAAGATGCACCAAGACTCGTCAAATACTCCAAAGAAAAGTTGGCAGGAAACCTCATTTCTCACACGAGACGAAGTCGGTTAAGTTGATCTCTGAGTGAAGCCGCCCTCGAGTTCTTCTTCTTGATCTGTATCAGCTTATCATACACACACCATGGGAAACTAAGATAATGGTCCCGTTTAAGTCCCTCATTGTAGCAACCCCAATAATCGGGATGATATGTTACATGATACCAAGCCGATGCCTTAGCATAGACATCATCAGTTTCATTTCCAACCTTAAACCACGATCTTGCTTCATTCCTCAGAGACCTTACAGCTGCTCCAATGGCTTCTGCATCTTTCCTTCTATCAAAAGTCTTACCCGTCTTCATTATCCCACCAGTAAGTATTTCAGCCTCGGTTTTGATGCCATAGTACTCCATCAAGTTACCCAACTTGAAATCATACTCAGTTTTGTATTGAAACGCATCATCTATGTAGTCTTCGAACCCATCAACTTCCATCTGTGGGTCATAAGACGACTTTGCCACGTGCTTTGTGAAGGATTTGATAGTGGTCGAGTCGGGGGCTTTATCTTTCACTGCCCTGTAAAGCTTCCCTATCACACGTTGTGATTCGTAAGTGGTCTTATCTGGCTTTTCCATGAAATCAGGGTATTCTTTTACTCGTAGGTCAGGCGGTATCTCAGCAGGAACACCAGTTTTAGGAAAATCAACAGCGATTGAAAACAGCTTTGCTAACTGTAGACAGGGATCACTCATTGCCATTACAGGTTCTTTATCAGCAAAGACGGTGTGTGCATTTGCAATAACTCCTAAGCTATCATTTACGATATAATTGGTGAAGTACTCCTGAACTTCCTGTAACAAAAAGAAAATAACATGCATCATGCAACATTTGAAGTCATACAAAACATGCCATGCGGCGATTTAAAACTCGTGCTCCAACTTCTATACATCAAATAGATCTCTAGATAGATTCTTAAATTTTAAAGCATTAAACTACCAGTACCTCTATGGTTACATCGTGGTCCAACTGTGTGCTTGGAGCAGGGTTGTAGTCCATAGGTGAGATTTGCTTTGGCGGAATCAGGTCAGGATCCCAACAAACAAAGTATATGTCCCCGTCCAAATCACTACCAGAGCATTCATTTGGATGAGGTCTGTTATTACAACAAATTAAACCTCATCACACTTTGAATGAAACAAGCAAAAAGTATTAATCTTTACCATGATGCAACAAACCAGCTTATATATTTAAGCAGTCAGTTTACCTTGTTCCTTTTTTAGGGAAAACGACACAGTCCACCATGTGATGCAACTGTGGCACGTCAATCGCTCGTAAAACACGTACATCACCTGGGTGCAAGCATGGGTTTTTAGCCACAACCACTTTTCCTCTGATAATGTAATACTCATCTGACTCTTCGTTGAACAAAGAGGATTCCACACTGACCTGCCTATGCCCAGCACTTGAAAATTGAACAAACACCTGACCATATTCCAATGTTCCAGTTTCATCTAGACACCCCATCATTTGTCTAGCTTGTGGGACAAAAATTCTTGCTTTCATTCGCAAATCTAGTAACTTTGATGAGCGAAAGGCTTGTAGCATCATTGAAAGAAAAGGTTCTTCATCGGGCTTATAACCACACTTCAACATTTCCTTAAGAATGTTAGTATTCTCTCCAGGAGACATCAACTCCAAAGCCTCCTGTGCTCTCCATGGATCAACCAATATATCATCCAGCTGAGCTACTGCTTCTCTCTGCTTCTCCTCAAAGACATAATCCTTGATTCCAAGAGTGGATAAAAGTGTGATTATTTGACGATTTAGAAAACATGGCTGGTATTTGCTCCATGCCAAAACATCAAGTTTTGTATTATCGGATTGGTATTTCAACATGCTTGGCCTCAGTGAAAGCTTCACAAATGACGATGGATCGACAGCTACAACTCCTTTGTAGCCACCGTACCTGATCTGAAATGCGGATGGAATCGAGCCTTTAACTCCACATTTCGAAGCAACCTTCCGAGCAAAATCAGATGATATCTTTCCAATTCCATCAGAAAAGACGTATTTCATTCCATTATAGACAGCCTCTATGTCCATAATTTTTTCTATCTCATGTCTACCGACACTTAAAGTTTCAGTGGATGAACCAAAGGACTGACCAAGTCTGGCAGCATACTTTGCGACATTTCTTATGGAACGGAAGTCACCCATCCACTGTCTTATATCATCAGCAGAACGCCTAGATGTTGATGCGAACATCCAGACAGAATTATCCCGTAACTGACTTGAAGAAAATGCAAGGAAATCAAACTTCTTGTTGCCAATTCTTATGCCTTCCTTGAGTGTTGAAAGTATCCTCTCATAAATCTTTGTTCTCCGGTTCTCACCCCCACTAACAACCCTAGGAGATAAATCAGTAGAATACATTTTATCCCACTCCTCATCCACGAAGGAAACACGGATAAAATTGTCAATGTCATCTTGATAGTGGCGTAATACTCGGTTTGACACATTCACTTCCGGACCAGCGAAATACACTTTGGTTGGTGTAACTTGAACCCGGTGGACATATACTAACCCATCATCTAAACGTATGGAAGGTGCTTTTGGAATCTCTTGCGATGAGGTGTACTTCTTATACTGCTCATGAAGCCAGGTGACAGGATCATAGCAGCACTCCTTTAAGTAGTAAAGCTTGTCCAGAGCATGTTCTATGTATGTGATATTGATTCTCTGTGGATTGACCAGCCGATAAAAGGAGGCATCAATTTTTGGTCCGGGAAGACATCCGGTCTGCACCAAACCGCAAATCTTGAATAATATTTTGTAAGGCAGTTCATATCCGGAAGGAGGATTCAAGATGGGAACTAGAACCAAATTATGAGAAAACGGAGAATCTCCCTGCAAATAAAATGGACTTTCACTGACTTTATAGTAAACGAAATTGTCATGGAAATTCGGAAGCCTCATTCCATAAGGGAGCTGGAGGCATATGCCAGAAGATTGCCCAATACATGATGAAGTAAAGTCTGTTGTTCTGACCCACTGATCATCTGAAGTTTCCTTATAAAAACTATAGATGGAATCCTTGAGTTTCTTGTAGATTCGTGGAGCACCAAATAACTGAAGTACAGGATAAGAAAGAATGATCATTTCGACTGGAAACACATTGATGTTACTTCAAAGCACGATAGAGCAACAGTATAAATAAAATGATGCAATTGCACGAACACTCAATTACCAAAAAACTTTATCAATGCTGTTACACTTACGAACAACTAATTAATAATACTTCAACATTTTAGTCGTTAAATAACTTGTCTAATTAAGCCCGTAAAAGTAAACCTGTATGACAAGAAACCTCGCAGTTTGATCAGGTGGACAGTACAGCACAATTTGCCATATGTTCTCATATGAGAGCTGTAGCTTATATTCGTCCAAGTTAAAGCTCAGATGAAAGTACATTTTCTTCATCCCAGTTCCAAATTTGACTGAAACTTTTGACCCTTTCCACAGCACTGCAAATTTATCTCTCGATATCTGGCATCCAAAATTGAGGGTTACCTCTTCCATTTCATGAGAATACGCTTTTACCCTTGGAATAATGTCAACATCCATTTCCCTAGCCTTCAAATAAGAACGACCATAATAGAGGCGGCGGCTATTAGCTAAAGCTACAATCTGCTGTGCACAACTGTGATTTACAAATTGGACTTTAGCATATGGCCTTGGCCCTTGTTTGGATGGTTTCATCTCCACAGCATCTACTGTTTCTCTGCCAGTATACACCTCAAAATATTCTTTGATCAACTCAGCAGCAATGAGATGAGGGAAACCAGATACGTAGACCGTCTTCCCCATCTGGCTTAATCTGTAGTGCAACATAGACACAGCATAGGAAATGCGATATTACACATATGTAAACCACTCACAGGGAAAATGTCAGCCATCTAGATTTCAACATTTAAAAGATACAGAAAAAGTAGTTGCTCTTTTAAGATGTTAAGGCAAAAATTCAATGGCATCTTAACATCACTAACAGTTCTGTCAAACCACAAGAAACGATCCGATGCTACATGATTGAGCAAAATATTATACGAAATGATGTGATGCCGCGAGAGTGCAGCATCTCATACGAAAAGCCAATCATTCAAGATCTTCATCACTTAAGCAGTGAAGGTTGAATAATCTTCTTACTTTCCAAATTATGAGCCCCCGTCAAGCTAGGAATATAAAGAGACCAAAAAGGCCTCTTCTCAACATTCCTTCCCTTTCATATCATTTATTGGAACACTTCTTGACACCTAATCGAAAATTCTTGTTATATCACATGAACGAGTAGCAAAAAATTCATCAGATCTAAAAAAGAAACTTGCCATCTAAATTTTATGTAAAATACATGTCCTGCTCGTCCATTAACCATTAATTTGCAAACCAGCCATCAGTATCGCAGTATCGTACACAAAACATGTGCTATTGGGAGAGAGTGACACTTATCATAGCCAAGAAAATGAACTTGAGGCCCATCAACTCACAAAGAATCTCTTCCAAGAATATACTGAAAGATCACTTGGTGAAACCATCACAATCACAACACTTGAAAGGAGAAGAAAAAAAGAAAAATGAAAAAAGGCAAACCAATTACAAGAAAATTACTCAAACTTTCTCTCACCCAGTGTGTGTTTATTCACGTGTGTGTGAGAGACAGATGTTCAGAACCAAGAAGACGCAAACTCCAAACAGCAAAATGATGACGATGATTCCAGCGCCAACACACTGAATCCTCCGAAAACCTCGAGCGATCACTACAGATAATGCGCGCGCAGACTATGAATTAAACCCATTTCAAGAAAAGATCTAAGCTCTCTCTTCCACGGTTCTTGTTCGTGGGAGTGTCATAGACAGTGTGGGGGAGAAGAAGGAAGACTCAGGATTTTAATAGTCAATTGCTTTTCTTTCCTCGTAATGTAGACGCCCTTTGCTGCACTACAGAGTGGGAAGGAGGGCCCGAGAGATTCGTATCCAACGACGGAAAATAATTCATCGCACTTGATCGAAGGGATGAAACGTAGCTTGTGTTTGCTGACGTCTAGGGTCTTACGTAGTATTTATCCATCACCAATTCTTTTCTTTTTCCTAAGACACCTAAGCTAATCATAAATATGATTAATCGGCTAATCATTAGTATCGCTGGCGTTCTTTGACCAATATATATTTTAAATCAAGGGATATATATAAATAGGCATGAATCTAAGTAAGAATACTTACATAACGAACTAATTTTTAAAACATACCCCACGATATTTCAATGGAGAATATGTTCCACACAATAATTGAACTTGTGAAGTCGGATAAGGCAATCATATGTCATCATAAGTTTACCAACTCGTATGTGTTACGGAAGTCCGATTCTTTAATTTACAGAAAGCATTTTATTTTTTAAAAGTGTCAATCATAGAACAAAGTATAAATAACGTTAAATTCAACTGGTTGCCATGCTGAAAACTTTTTATATCTTTCGGAAGATATAGTATTAGCACATTCGCCAAGTAAAATATTAAATTTGTTATCATGAAGACTAGGTAATACTTAAGTCGTGTCTAGTTGGTACAGTGATAATGTTCATAATCTAATTTTATCGAACATTTGTTATATATTTATATATTATTTATTTAATGTCAATCAAATAATTAATTATTTTTTAAATTAAATAATTAATTTTTAGAGTGTTATGTATCATTAATTTTGTTATCTACTTATTTATTAGTAAAAGTGTAATAAGTAATTTACAGCAATATCCCACATTTACTCAATTAAATAAAAATATTATTATTTATCATTTACTAGTTCATATGCAACTCAATATTTATAGTCATATGAATTTTATATCATATTATATGTCATCCATCCAACTAGAGGGAACCTTATGTTAAAAAATGCGACTTTCAGATTGAAAAACGAATGACCTTTGATAATAAAGAAAGTGTTGTTCACCCTTGCCAACAATTTAATTTAAGGGTCAAGTATGCCACATATACTAGTATGACAAGAAAATAAAACATAGCAGAAGATATGATTTCATTTCCCCCTTTTTTGTCCAAATATTAAGTATACTATTTTCTTCAATAAATATTTAAGTTTCGTGTTGTTTTCTAAAACTATAAATATATAAAAGCTACAATTTCGACGGTGAATAAAATATTATGCTTAAAACTTTAAAAAATCAATTACGATAGTTATTGTTGGATCTCGAAACAGACCTGACATGATTTTGATGAACATAAAACCTGTTGTGTTGCATACTGATGTATTTACTTGAGCATGCAGGCCAAATTGAAAGATCTTGGAGCTTAGCGAAACAGATCAGACAAGGAAGAAGCTCAGAGGTCTAAGCTGGAACAGTAGGGAACGCTCAAACTGATCCAGCAGATGACATCCAAGCTGACCCAACTCGGAGTAAGAGCAACTTAGAAAATCAGATCGGGGCCGAGCTGGAAGCTGAAGAACTGTACAATATAAGAAGAGTTGAGCTGAGTTATGAAGTGCAGATCAGTTTAGCGTAGAACAGTTCAGATCAGTTTAGAGTAGTTCGGATGACAGTGCAGAATCAGCTCGGAGTAAGCAGATTAGATCAGATCAGAGAAGCGGTTCAGATAAGATCAGAGCATAACAGAATAGAATCAGCTCGGATTAGATTAGAAGTACAGAGAGAATCTAGATTAGCTTAGAGTATACAGACAGAGCATCATAGGTAGAATCAGCAGAGAGCACCGTTCAGCTCAGAAGTCAAAGTTGGAATAGCACAGACCAGATCACAGCAACACAGTTCAGATTACACGAGCAGAATATCAGTTTAGAAACGTGGATCAGCTCAGAGCTGTACAGAGAAGAATGAAATAGCTCAGAGCTGTACAAAGACGAACGAAGCAGGTTAGAGCAGATGTGTACAAGAACAGCTTAGAGAAGAAGCGCAGAAATAGCTCATAGCAAAACAATGAAGAAACGAACAGCTTAGAGCTGAAAGGAAGAACATAGCAGAACAGATCAGATGAGAAGCGAGCAGCTTAAAACAGCTCAAAAGAAAAACAACTCAGATAGTCAAGAGAGATATGGTTCTGTATCAGATCAGATTGGAGCCTTGCAACAGATCAGTTCACATAAGAATAGAAGAGCTTAATTGCTAGAACATATCAGCTCGGAGTCCATATCAGATCAGCATAGGCTATCAGATCACGAGCAAAGCAGTTTGAACATGAGCGTATGCGAGTACTGGATTAAACGTAGTTCAAACTGATTTGTTACGTCCACGTCAGGTTCAGAAGAAGGACAAATAACATTAAATTGCCTCACCTACCGATGTACGATGATAGGACAACAATGAAACAATGTCAGAAACTTTACAGAAACTTTTTAACGGCTAGAAACTTGTGTCCAATGGTAACATCAGCACAGATGCTATATATATATCGAGAGCTGAACTAATGAAATCAAGGGCATGAGACAAGAGAGAAGATAGAAGAAAAAAAGAAAAACAGTCGAGAGCTGGTACACACATGTGGCAGCTGGTGTACAAGCTGAGAGCTATTTCCCAGGTGTGAGCTGATGCATAGTCGACCTTAACTCAGAATCACTATAGTCAACTGCACAATTTGGAAAGAAGATGAAGATATCAGTTTAGAAAGAAGCACTTCCCAGTATGTGAGAAATGTTTGAGAGAGTGAGCTTACTGTAATATTTCTCACACACAGATTCACTCACATATATGAGAGGGGAGAGCTGAATAGAATAGTTGACTGAATCACAACTCAAAACTTATCAAAGCTGTCTTGATACGAAGACGTAAACTTAGCGTTTGTAGTCTTTCTCACAGAAACGTTAAATAAGTGAAAACAAAGTGTCTAGGAGTCTCAGCTTTGGGTACTGGGTAAGTCCCAGATGAGGTGGGTCAGTACAGATTACTTCAAAATCAAAGTCTTCTAGTGATGTCTTCCAGTTTGGAAGAAGGTGAGACGTATGAGATTCAGCTCCGAAGTTCCAGAAACAAATTATGTGTTTCCTGTCTTTAATTTTTTATCAGCGTTCAGCTTTCATGTTTTTAAACGTTTTAACAAATCAATTTTAGAGAGTATATCAGATGTTTTTCGCTTGGTTTTTATACCAGATCTGATATACTTCTTGGTGCTCATTAGTTTTCAAGAACACGAGTTATTGTAACTCAGGATCAGATCGCGCACAACAAGTTCTGGTGAGCATCGCCTTGATGCACTCTGAGCTGGTCAACCCCTCCCCACTCCATGCTGTTTTCAAAACCCATTTTAAAAGCACGCGATCTGAATTTTTGATCGGTGTACAAGTTGTGTGAGAGCTCCCAGGTACCAGTTCTCGGACCCGTCGGTTATCTTTAATTTTATCGAGTAAACATTTGTATATTTAAGATTTTTCCAAACCTCTCTTACCATTAATAATTAAAAAATTTAATATATCAAATTATTGCTATGAAATTTCATTTTCAGAACTTGTAAATACCATCAGACCCCTTACTTTGGCCTAACAAATTGATCCCAACTTTTCACAAATTATATAGCCAACTTCTGTTTTGCAAATAAATTCAAGTGAGGTGGATTTAATTTTTCAATCAATTTAGAGAACAAAACAAAAGGCCCTTTATGATAAAAAAACAGAATATAAACTTCACCGAATAAGAAACAAAAGCCCAATAATGTAATAACTTGATGTCTTTACCAATTCGGAAACGAAAGCTCAATAATGCAATAACTTGTGGACAACCGTCTACTCCTCTGTTAAACGAGTTATTTCGGCTTGTGGAAGGAGACGATAAGGATATCAATAATGAGGATATATAAATTGAAGCATATAAGTAATATAATTATTTTTAATTTTAGCATCAACGACTTGAGCTAAACTTTCGTGAGTTAAATCAATATTCCAAAAAAGCGTCACGTGGTAGACGGGAGATCACCCACGCCTAATGTTGAAAATTTTCCGATAAAAAACAGATAGTGACTCAGAGTTTAAAACCCTTGACACCAATTGTTGAAAATTTTCCGAAAAGATCGTATCAGATCACATGTTTTAAAAGCCAATTTAAAACACAACAGAATGAAAGTCGTGTGCGATCTGAAATAATATTGGAGTTGCAATTTGGTTCTTGAAAGGTTTTGAGCATCGAGACTATATCGGATCTGGTCTAAAATACCAAGCGGAAATTATCCGATATGCTCCCTATAAATTGGAATTAAAAACAGTTTAAACATGTATGTGATAAAGCAGTAACGGTACACAGAGTTTATGGAAGTTCGAAACCACCGTTTATACATGTCTCATTCTTCTAAATTGGAAGATTTCGCTAAAAAAACTTTGATTTATATAACAGTCTATACAAACTCAACTCAATCGGAACTTACCATACAGCCCAATAACATCTCCGTGCGGAAAACTACGTAAACTAAGCCCAATAACGTAACTGACTTGATGTCTTTACCAAATATGAAACAAAAGCTCAATAATGCAATAATTTGTGGACAACAGTCTACTCTCCTGTTAAACTAGTTCTTTCGGCTTGTGGAAGGAGACGATATGGATATACATAATGAGGATATATAAATTGAAGCATGGAAGTACTATAATTATTTTAAATTTTAGCATCAACAACTTGAGCTAAACTTTGGTGACTTAAAATCATTGTTTAAAAAAATCGTCAAGTGGTAGACGGGTGGTCACCCACGCCTAATACATATAGACTGCCTTTAACCTAAATATCGTGAAATATTCATGATTTTTAATATAAAACGTTAAACATTTCAATATTTTTCCAACATATATAGATATTAAGCAATTCTTCCTATTCATCTCCATAAATTTCCTACGTACTTCAACTTCTTGAATTCTCGATTTCCCTGTCTGCTAGTCTAATTTGTTTGTCAAAGACTTTTATTTTTTCTTCATTTGGACTTTGGCTTCTATGTTTTATTCTAAATCCGTCACAAATAAATGGAACATTAACAAAATAAATTCATAATTATCTTTATTATATATTTGGATATTTCCTTAATTACTGTTTAATTGCACCAAATGATCTCCTCAATTAGTTAATAAGAAATTATTATTTCTTTATAATTTTCTTAATTTAGATAGAATTAAAATATGAGAGGATTTGTATATTTTTGTGTGTATTTACGATGAAAAGTACGAGCATATTTATAGGCAAATGAAATGATTAAAATAATAAAAAGGCCTAACCACTTCATTTAATATTTAGCATCCAACAACTAACAACTAATACTAACAATCTGATTTATTTAACTATTTGATAATACTTCCCCTTTGGATTTATTACGTGTTTTGATACTGTCTCGTTAAAAACCTTATTAGGAAAAATCCAGTGGGATAAAAACCCATAGTAAGGAAAAAGAGTGCAGTCACGTAAACTCCCTCATGTTAACACAACTAATTCTTCATATACTTCGTAGGTGGCGCATCCCAATGTTGTATGTATGCTTTCTGAGCACTGTCGTAGAAAGTGCCTTCGTGAAAAGATCTGACAAATTTTCGCTTGATTGAATGTAATGAATATCAATATCGTTATTCTTCACATGTTATTGGGTGAATTCGAAGAATTTAGGGGGGATATGTTTAGTTCTGTCGCTTTTGATGTATCCTTCTTTCATTTGAGTAATACATACAACATTATCTTCGTACTGTTACAGATTTTTTTTCAGATGGTAAACCACACATGACTTGTATATGTTGTGTTATAGATTTTAGCCATACACATTCACGGCTTGCCTCATGTAGTGCAATAATCTCGACGTGATTTGATGAAATTGCCACGAGAGTTTGTTTCTATGAACGGAAAGAAATTGCAGTGCCTCCACGAGTAAATACATATCCAGTTTGAGATCGTGTCTTATGTGGATCACATAGGTATCCAGCATTAGCAAAACCAATTGGTATCTTTTGAATATAAAAGTCCTAAATCTGTTGTTCCTCGTAGATAACGGAATATATGTTTAATTCCGTTCCAATGCTTCTTTGTTGGACATGAGCTAAATATTGCCAATAAATTTACTACAAAAGATATATCATGTCTATTACAATTTGCAAGATACATAAGGGCACCAATAGCACTTAGATATGGTACTTCTGGACCAAGAATAACTTCATTTTCATCACATGGACGGAACAGATCCTTTTCAATGTTCAATGATCTAACAATCATTGGAGTACTTAAACGATTTGCTTTATCCATATTAAAACGTTTAAGGACCTTTTCCGTATAATTTGTCTGGTGAACAAATATTCCATCTTCTTTGTGCTCAAATTGTAAACCAAGACAATACTTGTTTTTTTCAAGGTCCTTCATTTCAAATTCTTCATTTAAACACATCACAACATCTTGAATTTCCTTATCCGTACCTATGATATTTAAATCATCAACATAACAGCAATAATTACGCATCCAGATATTGTTTTCTTAATGAAAACACAAGGGCATATTGGATTTTTTACATATCCATTTTTCATCAAGTGCTCACACAATCGATTATACCACATTCGACAGGATTGTTTTAACCCATATAATGAATGATCTTTGTAATTTTACAGAATAACATTATTTGGGTTTCGAACTTTGTGCTTCAGGCATCTTAAATCCTTCAGGGATTTCCATATATATATCACTATCAATCGATCCATATAAGTAAGCTATAACAACATCCATAAGACGCATTTCAAAATTTTCAGAGACCGTCAAACTAATTAAATATCGAAACGTAATTGAATCCATAACTGGAGAATACATTTCTTCGTAATCAATTCCAGACTGTTGAGAAAAACCTTGCGCAACAAGCCGTGCTTTATATCGTACTATTTCGTTTTTCTCATTTTGTTTTCGAACGAAACCCATTTGTTTCCAACAGGTTTTACACGTTCAGGTGGAAGGACTATAGGTCCAAAAACATTTCGTTTTTTAGTGAATCTAACTTCACCTGGATGACATCTTTCCATTTTATCCAGTCCTGTCTGTTTTTGCATTCACCAAAAGATTTTGGTTCATGATCTTCATTCTCGTTTATGATGTCAAATGCCACATTGTAAGAAAATATACCATCAATTTCTTTCACATCATTCGGTTCCATATTTCCCCAATATTAATATAACTGATAGAGATTTCATGATTCTCATCATTTTGTGGTTTCAACAGAACATTTTCATCATCATGTTCATCTGTTGGAACATCATGTACGATTTTATGATCATCGTGTTCTCTATGCATTTTCTTTTTCGAGAATTTTTATCCTTGGAACCGATTGGTCTTCCACGCTTCAGGCGTGTTATGACACCATGAACGTCTTTGTTCTCATTTTGTTTCTTTGGAATTTCAATTCAAGCTGGAGCATTTATAGCATGTATATGCGATTTAGTTACTCCTTTTGTGTCTACAAATGCATCTGGTATTTGATTTGCTATTCGTTACAAATGCACAATTTGTTGTACTTGTTCATCACATTGTTTATTTCTTGAATCCAGATATAATAATGATGGTGCATACCATGTAATCTCTTTTTCGACATGTTTCTTTTCTCCCCCTACCATTGGGAATGTATTCTCATCAAAGTTACAATCAACTAAACGTGCAGTGAACACGTCGCCTGTCTGAGGTTCAAGATATCGAATTATTGATGGAATATAATAACCAACATAAACTCTGATCTTTCTTTGGGGTACCATTTTGGTTTGTTCAGGCGGTGAAATAGGTACATATACCACATATCCAAAAATTCTGAGATGAGTAATATCTGGTTCTTTACCAAATGAAAGCTGTAATGGTGAGTATTTATGATACGCACTTGGTCTGATGCGAATTAACGCAACAGCATGTAAAATTTCATGTCCCCATATAGAAACAGGGAGTTTGTTTTCATAATTATTGGTCTACAATCAGTTGTAGACGTTTAATCAATGATTCAGCTAAACCATTTGTGTAAACAAGATGCTCAACAGTAATTTCCACCGACATGCAATAATCATTGAAAGTTTTGGAAGTAAATTCACCAGCATTATCGAGTATAATATTCTTGATTGTATAATCAGGAAATTGAGCTCGTAATTTTATTATTTGAGCAATTAATCTTGCAAACGTCACATTCAGAGTTGATAATAAGCATACTTGTGATCATCTGTTGGAGGCATCTATCAATATCATAAAGTATCAAAATGGTCCACATGATGGATGAATTGGCCCACAAATATCACTCTGAATACGTTCAAAAACATGGGTGATTCAGTTTTTATCTTGCTGGTTATGGCCTTATAATAAATTTCCCAAGAAAATATGTTTTACATTGAAACGTATTATCTTGAAAGATATTCTGGTCTTTCAGTGGATGATCATGTGTATTTTCTATAATTCTTCAAGTATGTCCCAATCGATCATGCCAAGTAGTTAATATGGGAGAATTTTTAACTACCATGTTTGATTCGATTGGTCTTATATGCGTATAATGCAATCCAGTATGGAGCATTGGTAGTTTTTCGACTACATATTTTGTCACGCCCCGAGAACGGTCCTGGACGTGAACACAGACGATATTTAATAATTATTCATTACAAAACATCAAGCCTCATAGTGCAGCTCAAAATCAGTCTATTACATAATCAAAATGATCTTCTTTACAATTGAAATTCAAAGTTTGTGGAAGCGAAATTACATTAACCAATACTAAGTCTTCACCAGCCCCAAAACATCTCTTGCTCGTCCTTTTCAATCTGTCCTTCGTTCTTATCTGGGTGAGAGAAGTAAGGGGTGGCTGTTTGGGGAAACACTCAACAAGTGGGGGAACCATTCGACCATAACAAAAAAATAAATATATATACAACTGAACTGAACTTGGAAAAATTTCAAGGACACTGAACAGAGCAGAGCATATAACAGAGCTGAGCATATCACAGAGAACAGGTAGCAATGATAGTTAATTCGTTTCTATGGTTTACTGATCAGTCCCTAATTTTTACTCCTCTAAGGGGTCTAGGCCATAGTTACACCACGTAACTCAGAGTGCGGAATATTCCGTAGACCCATATTACGACAGAAATATCAGTGCTAAAACAGAGCATAGATCATAGCATGAACTGGACACGAAACGAAAGCTTGAATGATAATTCAAAACAGAACGTAGCATGAATATCATATAATATTTGAAACGAATATATACATAGCAAAATCCCACTTACCTGATTAATGCTTCAAATATGGTGGCAATGCTTGATTCCGTATCTGGTTGGTATTTGAAGTAGATCACGAGTATAGAGATTTTCGGAGGTCGCATACTTATGAAAATCACCGATATTTCATAAGCGTCTTCGGTATACGAAACTGTCGGATTAGGTCCAAAGTTGGTTGGCTTGTTCACAAAAGGAGAAAAAGAAATTGTGAACGAAAAAGATCGGGTCGGTACAGTCGGTAAATAGTCGGTACAGTAGAATTGAAAAGGTATTTCGATAAAATATAATCTTTGGATCATGATAAAATTTGAATAGATTATATGAAACATAATGAAAAAACTTTTGAATGGTCAAGATCTTCTTTCGACGAAATTTGTAACCGTTTCTAAACGATGGACAAGAGCTACAGATTTCTCGTATGAAATCTGTACAGAATTATGGAAAAGAAGTTTCACAAACATCTAACCATTGGATTGGATCGAAATTTGGACACTATATTCAGGACATAACTAGGTAACATCTGAACGGTGAAGATCGGAAATAGAGGTTGTTTGAAGTCAATTTAGGATGATTAATAGAAGCTGCAGTTTCCTCACATGTCTGTGCAGCATTCTTGCGAAATTGATTTACAGAAATATAACCATTGGATTGGAGTGAAAATTTTACCTAGTATTCAGAACATAAAGGATCAAATTATGGACGGTGGAGATCGGATTCTAAGAACTGGAGCAGTGAACATAGGTTCCGGACAGTAGGCCTTCAGATTGTTGCTGGAATGCTCAAAACTTCAACCTCTTGTTTCTGAAATGGTGTAGCCTTTTGCAAGAATTTGATATGATTTCGTGATGTTTTTACAGTGCATTTATTCATCTTTGAAGTGTGGTATATATAGGAGAGGTTGGGGAATTTGGAGGGTCGCCTTTTATGACAATTAATCACCACTCTTTATGGTCATAATTAGGCTCTAATTGGCTACATAATGGCTACTTATGGGGAGACTTAATTTAGAATTTAAGACCTTGATTATTCATGTGTTATAAAATACATGATAAAATAATAATTTAATTGATTAGCATGTTAGAAATTTCAGGTTCTCACGTATTTCTTTCCTGATTTATATGTGATAAGACACATATATTTCTAATTTCCTTCAGTCATTAACTGAGTATCATATCAATGAGAATATATATCATTAAAACTCAACAAATTTCTTTTTGATTGTGGTGAAAACAGGGCATCAGTTATCATGAATTTTGTACCATACAAAAACTGAGCTTTACCACATCTTTCAATCAAGTCTATAGGACCGGATATAGTATTTATCATTGTCTTTGTTGGTTTTATTTCCAAAAAACATCTTTTATCTCGGAGAATAGTATGTGTTGTACCACTATCAGGTATGCAAACTCCCATGTGATTATTTGATTGTATAGCTTTGTTCCTAGTATTTTCAGATGAAACAATAAAACATAATTTAACATATGCAATTAAAAAACATAAAACATATAATACATATCATCATAAGAATATATGAACATTGTTACATCTACATTCCACCATTGAATGATCATTTTCAGAGAAATCAATTAGAAAATCTGCAGCATCAAAATGAGTCAAATCACTCAAGCGGTCATTGTGTTCAGTGAAATTGGTTTCTTTTTCTTTGCCCTTTAGTGATTTTTTTATAGAGCTTACAAAGATGTTCCGGGGATCGACAAATACGAGACCAATGCCCTTTAGTGCCGCATCTAAAACAATAACTTTCAAATCTTTTGAGTGATTTTAATTCATACTCGTGTTCTCATGTTGTCTCTTCTGTGGGTGGTTCGTGGCTTCCTTTTTGGAGAGATTATTGAAGTAACTACCTCTATTATTTTCAAATCCACGGTCGCATCCACGACCATAGTTATTTCTATGTCCATGTCCACGTCCACGACCCCGACCCTGACCTCTGCCACGACCAAAATCTTGTCCACGACTTTGATTTTGGTTTCATTCATTCTGAATACGACATTTAATTACGGAAATGACATTGATCCAGTAGGTCGAGATTGATGATTTCTCATTAGTAGCTCGTTGTTCTTTTCCGCCACAAGAAGACATGCGATAAGTTTAGAATATCTCGCAAATCCACACTCTATATATTGCTGTTGTAGAGTTATATTTGATGCGTGGAAAGTGGAAAATATTTTTTCACGCATTTCCGATTCTGTGACCTCATGTCCACAAAATTTTAATTGCGAGACTATACGGTACATAGCCGACTTATAATCGCCGACCTTCTTGAAATCTTGGAACCTTAATGAATTCCATTCATCACGGACGGTCGGGAGTATAACTTTCCTTATGTGTTCAAATCGTTCCTTTAATACTTGCCATAAAGCCATGTGATTCTTTTCAATGAGATATTCACATATAAACCCCTCATCAAGATGTCGACGCAATAATTGCATAACTTTTGCCTTTTCTTGTAATGACGAGGCATTATTTTAATGGTTTCACTTAAACTCACTAATTCAAGATGCATTTCGACATCGAGAGTCCATGGCATATAATTTTTTCCAGTAATGTCAAGAGCAACAAATTCGAGCTTTGTCAAATTCGACATGGTGGTGCCTGAATACAAAATACAGTTTATTAGTCAAGATTCATTAGTATGACAATGAAAAATAATTGATAAACTAGCAATACAAGCACTGTTCAAAATAACGAAAAAGTACGAGTCGAATACTCGTCGATAAATACAAGACTAGTGAGTTAATGATCAAAATAATTATAAAGATTATCCTTGGATGAAACATTATTTTCTTCTTCCTTTTGTAATTAGAAAATTAAAGTTTGTGAAGAAAAATTTGATTGAGGAGAGTAATAGTGGGTTGAATGAATGTTTTAGATAACAATATATTTATAGAATAAAATCTAGCTGTTTATACCCGTTACTAGTCATTAAAATATATCCGTTTTATGATCGTGTATAATTGAAAGACAAAATACAATTATTTTATTTAGCATTTTAGATTTAAAATATAGGAATGCATTCACATAATTTATGGTTATAATGTGATGCATATAACAGTAATCATAGTTAAATAATTTTGTATATCACATCACATTATTATTTTGAGTTGACATAGCCTTCTTTATATAATAATATGGTATTATACATAATTATATAATAATGAACAATATAATTTTGTAAATCATATCACGTTATTATAATGAGGTGTCAGTGACTCCTTTTATATAATAACATGATATATAAAAATATAATAATAAACGATAGAATTTGTAAATCATATCACGTTATTATAATTAGGTGTCAGTGACTCCTTTTATATAATAACATAATATTATACATTAAAATATATAAAAACATTCGAGTGATCGTGCTGATAACGTGTTATAAAATTAATGGAACAATAACAAAATAAATTTCATAATTACCTTTGTAATATACTTGAATATCTCATTACTTGCTCCAAATGATCTCCTCAATTTTATGTTAACAGGGAATTATTATTTCTCTATAATTTTCATAATTTAGAGAGAATTAAAATATGATATGATTTGTATATTTTTGTGTATATTTACAATGAAGATTACAAGCCTATTTATACACAAATAAAATGATTAAAATAAAACAAGGTCTAATTACTTTATTTAATATTTAGACATCCAACAATTAACAACTAATACTAACCATCTAATTTATTTAAATATTTAATAATAAAATCTAATTTTTTTATTTAAAAAAATAATTTTCCTCGTACGCAGATTACACTTAGCGGAGCCCGAGCCACCTAGATACTCAACTAATATTGACACCTACAGGAGTCACCTATGATAAACTCGGGGTGATGGGCATCGATCTCGCCTAGGTGGTGTCTATTATTTAGGGATGACAACAGGGTGGGGCGGGATCGATTTTGCCATTATCATCTCCGCCCCCGAATAATTCGGGGATCCTCATCCCCATCCCCACGGGGATGGATTCGGGGACCAGGATCCCCATCACCGCCTCTAATATTAAATAGGTATATATATAATATTTATTATTCTATATGTCGGATCTGTTCTTACAGATCAGAATCTAAATTGACTAACACAAAATCAGTTACTATCTTACTAACGATATAAGATTGATGTGCAGTCCCAGAGCAGCGTAGAAGACGTCCAAGTTGGTTAAGGACAAACCAGCTCGGTATGAGAAAAGACCAGATCAGGAAGGTCGGTCAAGCCGGATGCTCATGAGAGATAGGTTTATTGTGGAGATGAAGATGAAGATGGAGATGAGGAAGCATCTGTGAGAAGTTTGACGAGCTCGAGAAGAAGAAGAAATACAAGAGCATGGTGCACTCGATCAGTCTCAATAGGAACAAGCTGTTACAGACTAGAAGAGAGCTGCATGCTATTGAGAAGATGTCCAAGCCGGAACAGTGAGGGGACGCATGAGCTGATAAAGCAGAAGACATCCAAGTTGGTGAGGGGACGCCCAAATTGTTACAACAAAAGAAAAGCAGCACAAAAGAATAACAGCTCAGTGCAGATCAGTGATCCAACAAAGAAGGAATATAATCACTGGTGGATATATCCAGTGTAGAGGATCACATGCTGTTAGATACCAAAGGTGTCGTAAAGGACTGCTCATCATCTAGATGCCAAAGGTATCATAGATGTTAGGACCGAAGGATCAGATCTCTCGATGCAATAAAATAAACAACGCTAGGGAGAGGCGTGAGATCTGATCCTATATAAAAATTATGCAAACGCTGCTACTGTTAAATATAAAAGTGCTGCAATGAGAGGTGCAATACCTCGGGTTCTTGAACATAAAATAGAGCACCGAAGACAGATCTGATATGAAATAAAATCATGCGAAAAACACCAGAACTGAATCCTAATTTTTAAAACTAACGCAAACAAATTTCTGTTAAAATATATGTATAATGCACAACTAACAGAGTGTGAAATCTGTTTGCTATGTGAAAGTGTGCCTTCTGTTATGAATGCATGCTCAATAAATTGCGTATGCGGAAACTATAAATCGTAAAGAGATTACTCAATGTTTGTTTATGGAAGTTCGGATATAACATCCTACGTCTCCCATTCTTCCGCTCCCGGAAGGATCCACTAGAAGATTTGATCTTACACCTCGTGTACAGACCCGATCCAACAGCCAGCAGCTGCTAGAACTCCTAGACTCTACACCAGCCCTCAGCTGTGTCAATCACTTCTTTTACGCCTTTTTGAGAAAGGCTAACATACACAGAGTTTAACGTCTTCGTGATTGGACGGGATCTGATTTTGTATTGGGTTTGAGATTCATTCACTATACTGTTTCGCTCAACTCTCATAAGTGTGAATGAATCTCTGTATGTGTGAGATATACAGTGTAAGCATATAATAAATCTCACACACTTGGGAAGTTACTCTACAAAAGCTGATTTTGACTCAGCAGTCGACACTAGCGATAAGCTCTTCTCTAATGGTGGTCGACTGCTTCGTCTCTCTGTTTTTCTTCCCTTTCTATTTGTTCTTTCGAATCCTCACAGAATCATCAACTTCTTTCTTCAAATCCTCTCCCTTAAATAGCCTTTGTTCAAATTCAATCCGTTGTACACAAGTTCTTCCCGCTGAAAGATGTTCTGTAAAGTACCGACAGGGAGTTGTCCTTGTGTCCTTTCTTTTGCAGGCTTTTTGTCGTCTTCAACAGCTGATCGCTTGAAATACTCCAACAGTTGAATTAATTTGAATAGGCTCAGCAGTTGACTTCCATGCTTCTGTAATTATTCACATTTGATACGTCAACTGCTTCGCCTCTCTGTTCTTCAACAGCAACTGATTCATCTCGTCTTCAACAGCTGATCGCTTGAAATACTCCAACAGTTGAATTAATTTGAATAGGCTCAGCAGTTGACTTCCATGCTTCTGTAATTATTCACATTTGATACGTCAACTGCTTCGCCTCTCTGTTCTTCAACAGCAACTGATTCATCCCACTGCTTGTTCAGCTGTCGTCAGATTCGTCACCTCATTGCTCATTAGCTGTTCACTCAGCTGTCGTCTTCTTTGCTCACAACAGTTTGCTCAGTTGTTTCTTCTTCTTTATTACATCACTGCTCATCACCTGTCTGTTCTTCATTACATTTGATTAGCATCAGCTGTTATCAGCTTCTGTTCTCTTTTGCAACAGTTGAATACTGTTTCAACACTTAAAAGCTTCAACAGCTGAATGTACTCCAACAGGTGATTGTTGCTGCAAATGAATATGCTCAGCAGTTGACTTCCATATTCCCATTAGTCTTCTCATATTATTCTGTCAACTGCTTCGCTTCTTTACAACTGATCAACAGCTTTTCTTATCTTCAACTAATCAACATCTGAATTGAATCAAACTTATCCAGTCACTGATTCAACTTCTTCTCGTCGTCTCTTCATCCAGATTTCTACTGTTTACATCTGTACACTTCGTAGAAACGTTAGAAACACAATAACAGGTTTTGTGTAATTCAAAACTCAGATCTGGATCTGTTATCCAGATCCATCAGTAGAGGACTGCTCGTCATCTAGAGATCAGCTGGGAAGGAAACCAGCTGGGAAATTAGCTGAAGAAGATTGGAGTGTACAAGAACAGTACAAGAGCAGATGAGAAGTGCAGATCAGCTTAAGAGCAGAAGTGGTTCAAGAGAAAAAGCAGATGAAGGAGCAACCAGCTGGGAGGACACCAGTTGGTAAACCAGATTTGGATAGACCGTCTCAAACGAACAAAGCAGTTTGAACACAAGATTTATGAAAATTATATTGTTCAAACTGATTTGCTTCGTCCTATCCATATCAGGCACAACCTTTACAGAGCTTGAAATTGGAAAAGGCTGCAAGCGAAGAAAGAAGAGAGCTCAAGTTAAATAAAGTCTGCAACGCATTTATTGCTAAAGGACACAAATTACAACTTTGTTAGAAAGCCTTTACAACGGCTACATCTTTGTGTCCAACGGATATAACAGAACATAGGTTTTTTAACAAGTAGAGCACAAGCTAGAGAGAAAGCGCAAGACGGAGAGAGTGTTGTACAAATGCAGAATGAAAAACAGAGGTATGCACAACACAAAGCAGTGCTAGTCGCAAGTTTTCACACTATGTGGCAGCTGGTGTGCAAGCTGGTTAAGTGCTTAGGTGTGAGCTAATGCACTGATGTAAATCTTCAAAGAATAATAAAGTCGACAACACAAGCTCTGGGAAGACATTGACAAACCAGCTCGGACAGGAGCACTTCCCAGTGTGTGAGATTTTATCTTCGAGAGATTGAGCGTACATTGTAAATCTCACATACGATTCAGTCATATACTTGAGAGTTGAGCGAAACAGAAAAATGAGTGAATCAAAACAAAGACTCTCCTTGTAGTCTTTGGACAGAGACGTTAAACAAGTATATGTAGTCATTCGCACTGAGACGTTAAAGAAGTGTGTGTAGCCTTCTCACTGAGGCGTAAAAGAAGTGTTGTTAGACACACGACTTACGTACTGGTGTGCATTTGGTGGCTAGGAGTTCTTGCAGCTTGCGGGCTGTCGGATCGGGTTACAGCGGAGGCCGCTGTGATCAAAGTCTTCTAGTAGATCCTTCCCTATTGCGGAAGAAGTGGAGACGTAGGAGATTAAACAAAACGCAGCGTACTTTATTTACAGCTTACTGCATTCATACGCATTGCATATTTTACAATTGCGATTAAAACTGTTTACTGGCTTTCGATCATAAGAGTTCAGTTTGAGTTGTTTCCGCATGATTTTTATTTCATTACTCAATCTATATCTCGGTGCACAAACTTTCAAGAACACTGAGTTATTGCAGCTCAAGTTTTAAATAAATCAGATCGCATATGTTGAACCAGCTCGCAGAGCAGCTGGTGCGTTTCATGCGCGATCCGGTTCCTCTGTTGCGTGCTGATTTTATTTCAAAAACCTTTAAAATGTATGCAACTTAAGGTTTCGGTGTCTTAGACTGTGTGAGAGCCTACGTGAGTTGTGTGAGAGCTCAAGAACACCCCTGTTTTCGATCCTAACAATTGATATCAGAGCGTTCGTACGATCTGGTATCTTGTATTTTGGACCTAACACTCTATTATTATTAAATACATATTTCTAATATATATTTACTATTACGTATTATTATAACTCAATAATATATTATCAATATATTATCAAGAACAATATATATGTGTTGGAGTTAATTTCATAAGTTTTGGTGAAGATAAATAAAAGAGATTAATCAGCTCGGATATGAATCAACCAGTTCAAGACGAAGTTTACAGCGTTGACTGTAGAAACCAGATCGGAACTAAGCTGGTTAAGGTCAAACCAGCCCAGAGATGCTTAACTGGTTAAGGACAAACCAGAAACAGATTGAAATTACATCAGTTCAGAAGATCAGATAAAAAAGTGGGTTTTGGAAGAGTTGAGAGAACAACTCGAAGCGTAAAGTGGTATAACAGACCAACTGGAAGACCAGCTTAGATAAACCAGCTCGGAGCAAGACTGTTCTACATACATTATCTGGTTGTAGATGAAATTGAACAAAGACTGTTATCTGTATTATAACAGAACTAGAACAAGAGCAGATCGGTTTAGAGCAGATTGGAATTGATCATCTTAGACCAGATTAGAGTAGTTCAACGCACAGATCGGATCGGGAAACCAGCTGAGTAAGGACAACTTAGCAAATTGAATTTTAGAATGTTTTGAGGGTTCGTACAGATGATGTGAAGTATTTGACCTCTCTGTATTTATTTGTAGTCGTTGGAACTACTTTGAGCCAATTCCAGATATACAGAGATTTGGTTTGAACTGAAGACTGCGCAGGGTATGCTAAAAAGGGAAAAACAATTAATTGAGATGTACGTACATAGTACAAAGCATTTAAGACGTCGTAGATATTTCAATTTGGATATATTCGACGTGTCTATTGGTAACATTTATTACCATTATATCCAAATGGTATAAATTGGAGAACCAGATCAGTTGAACTCATCTAATGCCAACACAACGAATGAACTGTTGAATCAAACAACGAACAATAACAGTGTTCATCTGTCAAACCAGCTCACAACTAGTGACACACATACACAGATTGCTTTATCAATTCTTCGTGTCACGTAAACATTTGTACACACACTCTGTAGTATTGAGCTATCATTGTATATTACAGACGGAGAGTGTCGAGTGATAAATTTCTTGCAGCTGTTGGCTGTCGGATTGGGTTTGTACAAGGAGTTGTATAAATCAAATCTTTTAGTGAAATCCTTCCCGTCGAGGAAGAAGAGGAGATGTAGGAGAATTAACTCTGAACTTCCAGAAACAAATCTCTTGACTTCATCTTTACATTATCGCATCTAAATGTTCACTGTTGAATCGTGTTCCTTCCGCATAAAATATTTTATTACACGACAACAATTTGACACTGATAACTCTCCAAGTTGGTAACTCGGCTTTGAAGTTAGCTACGAGATGTAAAATTCTAAAAACAGATTTTCGATTAAAATTCTCAAAGGAGGTCATTCAACCCCCTGAACTCCCGAGCTTGTTTTCCGATCCTATCAATATGTATATACATATAAATATTATTAATAGATTATTATTTAGGTTTGAAGATTTTTAGCATCTCAATATGCATGAAATAAGAATAGTAATATGATTTTTATTGTATGATTTTTATGGAATTCTTTATGTACAAACCATTAAACTATACGTACAAACATAAAAAATAAAAATTTGTCATCTTCTTTAGGTAAAGATTTGGCAGGACTTTTATTTCTCTTCTCAAAAGAACGCAACGTACAAATCATTCTCTTCTCAAAAGAACGCCTCAACAACTTCTCTTCCATAATCCCCAAATTCTCCATCGTTGTCGTGGATCCGAGATCGGTTCTGTTCTTATTAGCCTCCTCATCACCAGCTAATTGCTCTTCATCGTCTCCTTCTAATCGGTAACTACTCTTCCTTCCCTCTCTGAAGTACTTCATTGTTATTTTTTGAATGTTTAGTTTCATTGCTTCTGGGTGATTCAAGTTCAGATTTTTAAATTGTTTAAAGAGGCATGTCCCTCTTATTTCAGGTATGCATTTGATATGCCTACTCCTATGGTTAATTGTGGGTCGGATGAGTATGTGGTCACTTTCTGCCCTGAAAAATGGGGTCGTAAACACTTGTCTGGTTAGAGTTGATATCTGGAACAGAATGGAACACAAGATCTGTTATATATGTACATGGAAGACCAACAAAATTTATAAAAAGTAAAACTGTCTAAACGAAACAGAATGGAACACAAGATCCGGTCAGCATAAAACTAGCTCAGCTCGTTAAACCAGCCAGCTTATGAAAAAGTGGGAAGCTTTATGAAAAAATTGTAACTTTAAAAGATGTATTTAAGAGAAGGACAAAATCTATGTTAATATAGTGTATAATGTCGATATCTTATAATATATGGCGATTCTCAGTTCTAAGTACTGAAATATTCAAATGTTATTTCGAACTAATTGCAACTGCTGTGATTTTTTTCTAATAGCAACTGTGTCCCCTAATTGTATCTGACTGTTTGGAGCTACTTCATTGTTTGATGAGTTTCAATCTGAATTACTGTTTTTTTTAGTTACATTATGCAAGTTCAATCTGTCATGTTCTTTTTAGTCTTAAATTGAAAAATGTAATACCTCATTTTGTTTTCGAGGGTTACTGGCTGAAAACTTTAAATCATGAAGTTGGATGCAGCTATGTTATTATGTACAATGAATATTAATTTTTTTGCATGTTGTTTGTGGTTTGTGCGTATTTATCCCAAACCATGTCCAAAACATGCTTGATTAGATTGAGTTCTTGATTGAGTCTTTTAAATTTCAGGTGCTGTTGATTGTTTCATATGACGTTAAGTTTAGAATTGTGTAGAATACTTTTGCCTCTTGCTGCTGTATAAATATAAACCACAGATGCGGCCAACTGCCTTTCTGTGCTGTTTTTCAATCATTCTTATATGTATTACAAATCTACTCACTTAGGAAACAAGATAAAATCAGAGAGTATTGTTTCATATGGCCATCTGCATATATGTTAGTGATTATGTATATTATATAGCAGATTAAAGACATCATTCTGGTTTAATTATACTATGTATATATAGTTGTCGATTATGCAAAATAAATGCAACATCATATAGAATGATGGTTACTTAAATCCTCTGTTGAATCGGCCATGCTTCTGAAAAGAACATTAACTTAAAATAATTTCTGATGCAATATACAATATGATGTGAAATGAAGAAGATATTTACTGCTTTCATACACAGAGAAAATAGATACTTACTGCTTTCATACACAGAGAAAATAGATACTTACTGCTTTCATACACAGAGAAAATAGATACTTACTGCTTTCATACACAGAGAAAATAGATACTTACTGCTTTCATACACAGAGAAAATAGATACTTACTGCTTTCATACACAGAGAAAATAGATA
>KV014369.1:103707-118803 GCA_001598015.1 Dorcoceras hygrometricum | reverse complement strand
ATCCACTATCACATCTAACATACACTATAGTACATTCAAGGTCTTTATCCAACAATTGTAATCATAATAATGAAGATAAAGAATGCCATAAAAGAATTCGAATTTCAATAAATAAATATAGAGTCAACAAGAACCCACACGCCACAAGTTGGCTAGTTGGGCATCTACTCTAACAATCTCCCAATTGCCCTAAAGCCAACTACTCATCAGACGCAGTCCCATTGCTTCGCGATGTTTTCAAACAATGGTCCTGGCAAGGGCTTCGTAAGTGGATCAGCAATGTTGTGATGCGATGCGACTCTCTCAACTGCTATGTCACCTCTAGCCACAGTATCCCGGATTATGTGGTATTTTCTCAGTATATGTTTGGATGTGAGACCTAATATGTCACCTCTAGCCACAGTATCCCGGATTATGTGGTATTTTCTCAGTATATGTTTGGATCGTTGGTGAGACCTAGGTTCCTTTGCTTGCACAACGGCACCTGTGTTGTCACAGTACACCGGGACTGGACCAACTCCTTCAGGGATTACGCACAACTCTTGGACGAAATTTCTTATCCAAACCACCTCTTTAGCAGCAGCTGATGCTGCGATGTACTCAACCTCAGTGGTTGAATCCGCAATGGTGTCTTGCTTGGAACTCTTCCAAGAGACAACACCACCATTGAGCATGAATACAAATCCAGAGTTCGACTTCGAATCGTCCACATCGCATTGGATGCTAGAATCAGTGTAGCCTTCCAATTTTAGTTCACCACCCCCATAGACCATGAACATATTGTTAGTGTCAGGCCTCGTGCTCACAACAGATAAACACATGCGGAAGCTATCAAAAAGAGGGTAAAATTTTCGCTTTTAGGCCCGACGGTTTAAACATATAACTTAAAATACAACAATACTTAAAATAAGTTTCTCAAATCATAAACATCCACAACAAAGCATACATAAGTTCAACATGTATCAAAGCTCCCCCTACGGGTACAACCACAAAGCACAGGGCATCCCCCTGGCTAACTGATACATATATATATATGTTATATGCTACTGGGACACACTAGCCACCTCCTGGGGCACCACCAGCTGGGTTGAGACCACGACCAGCTGTAGAACCTGGGTTTCCTGAAAACAACGCAACAAAGAAACAAACCAAGCCCCGGAGGGACATGGGGTCAAACCCCAGTACGGAGAGCAACAGATAAGCTAAAGGAATGCATAAGATAGAATGCAGATGCTATGCATGAGACATCGAATAACAACGGAAGGCTCGACTCACGAGGGAGCTAAGGAACTCAAACATAGCTCCAAGGAATCATCAACAGCATACAGTGGTTACGGGGTGAGTTCATAGTGTGGTAGGGAGCCACTCGCCATGAACTACTCCCAATAGCCAGATGTATCAAAAACTCGACCTGCTGTTGCCTCGCCCAAGAACTGTGGTAGTCAACTGTTGGTCCCAAAATAGAATAAAAAAGATAGCCAGCGCTGATTTGACAAACAGTAAAAATTTTGCGCTGCTATAAACGAGCTGCAATAGCTCAAGGTTCTTGAACATATAAAATACAAAGGGCACCGGAGACAGATCTGGTATGAAATTAAAATCATGCGGAAACACCAGAACTGAATCCTTAGTATTTTAAAACGAATCAAACAGATTTATGTACAACATAAATCTGTTCAACTATGCAAGTGCTAAGCTGTAAAAGTGCGATGCTAAATATAAATAATAATCATTATTTTAATAAAAAAAAGAAATAGAAATTGGGCTTTTAGCGCAGCCCAATTCCTGCGCCAATTTTGGCGACAAAAAACTCATTCTTGCGCCAAATCGCTAAAATGGAGCAAACAATGGCGCTGGGTTGGAGAGCGATTTCTGGGTCAAATTGATGAATTCTCCAAATTTGACGCAGCGTTGAAGATGCTCTAAAGTGTAAAGTAAAACATGAGAATGATGATTTATATATATGGAGTTTAATTTATCTAAAGCTTCGAATAACATGGATATTTTGTATACATATTTTTTGTGGAGTGGAAGAATTTATTAGGATTAAATCAACAAACATTGTTTCTCTTTTCAAATTTGTGACCAATATGATTTAAATGAACAAAATCGGAATACCTTGGACTGTATCCCACTCTTCTAAGCCCTCAATTTCAAGCTTCAACATCGCAAACCACAGGCTAACCTTGAAGTTCTTCTTCGAACCATACAAAAAGATTCATTTCCTGAACTTTAAATCGAATTTTACATATACAAAAACACAAGTGGTGAATTTTACGATACCAAACTCTTAACACACGCTGCCTCATCTTTCGTTGAAGGGAGAGGAATGGGACAAAAATGTAACTCAAAGCCCAACTCCATGATAACAAAAATTAAAATGCAGGGACATGAAGAAGGGCGGACCATAAACATAAGCTGTTGGAGTAGCAAAACTGAATCGATTTTGACGTAGAATTTCCTGTCGTTGATTGAGTGCTCATCCCAGTGATCGGTCCAAGTCCAGATCCTTCAAAATGGACTTTAATAGCATGTGCCAAACATTTACATATAAATCAATAGGGTAAAAATCCATTCAACTGCTTTAGTTTTAGCCTGTAAACTAGGACATTAAGTACAACTCTTCTGGCAAATCAAATGTAGGGAGGAAGGTTCCGTCTGATCCAAGACCAGGAACACAAACTACAAATGAGACCACATTGAAGGGTGTGGGTCTCTGCACTGCCAAAATTCGTAAATGCCCACTTTAAATTAATGTTCTTTTACCTGAAACCTCCTTTTGTACAGATCATGATCAACATAGGACACTGCTATGACATGACCATCAAATAATCGGCCGTGCAAACAATGTGCAGCGGTACAAGCAGCTTCTGCTCTTCTATATTCTACGAGAACAGAGCCAGGCTCGAACAAATCCCCAAGATGATATAATGCATCCTGGTTACAGCCATTCTCAAGATTCACGGTTTTTGCATCATCAACATCAGAAATCAGCTCATCCTTGATAAGTGGCTTCTTCCTGATTGTCATTGGAATAGTATTGGCACTTTTATCACTACGATCAATCTCAACTCCTGAAGCATTTTCTTCGTAGCTCGATTGTACATTACAACCAGAGTGTTCTTGGAAGTGTGGGCCGTCGACAGAAGCATTCCCATCTGTTGAAGATGGTTCACAAGTTTCATTTTTCACAGGTTTTCCAGTAACTATTTCTTCAGAAAACCCATCACCAATGACTGTCAACCTACTGATATCCTCAGGCTCAACAGATGCATCAAACCCTTTGTTATCTTTCGGTCGATTATTATTCTCAAATTCACTTGGAAATTCTTGATGTTCTAGTCTATCTTCTTCCATATCATCGTTACTTCCATACAACTGTTCCGTACTGTAGTTCAAACTGTCAAACTCAATGCTGCATCCGTCAGTTGAAGCATTCGCCTTTTGTACTTCACAAGCTTCCATCATGCCAGAAGAATTTGTGGGCTTGACAACATTGATAGATAGTACCGCACCAAACCTAATAGATGAGAAGATAAGAAACTATTTATGAGCACAGACCAGTAAATAAAACGATTAAGAGATCTAACAACCTTGAACACTCTAGCTTTACATCTTCCATTAATTCTTCCAGTTCCGTGTCAGGCATTGACAAAATCCCTTCAGGATCCAACTGAAATGCAAGGACACATGATTAGTCTAAAAAGACCTTCTAAATGACAGCAAAATAAGACAGAAATGGAATACATACACATCTGTCTAACATAGCACTCACCATATTTTGCAACTTTAGAACAGACGTGGGATTCACAAGAAGGGGCAACGCAAGCTCAGGGATCCCATAATACGGAAGTTTTCCAACGTTTTCCTAAAATGAACAACCTGGTTAGAATCAAAAGAAGTCCTCCAAGCAACATAAAAACATGATTAGTTCAAAGGCTAACAGCATAGTTGTCAATAGCACGAGGCGCAATAAAGCGCTCGAGGCTCTTGGGGAATAAAGCGCAAAACACAAAGCGAAGCACACGCTTCAAGGACGAAAAGCGCAATAAACAACAAAATTATGAAAAAAATAAAAATAGATTCAACAGTGTGAAAATATCAAGATGGAATATCAAATATTAAAAAAATCATCATCATCATATTCTCTTCATTTTCCAAATCTACGTCTAAGTTATCAGCTCCATCACTTGATTTGTATCCATCGGTATCTTCTTCTTCAGTTTCATCATCAGGGTTGATCTCTTCTTCATATGCAACACTAGATCGGGCTGAAATTTACTTTTTTTTGCTACTGTGGATGACGATGCTCCTTTTGAAGTAGATGGATATCTCGATCGAAAGTCATGCACTTTCACCAACCCCAGCCACTTCTGCTATATCACTCTAATGCAAATCTTCATCTTCAAAAACTAAATGATCGTCAACATTATCGTTGTCATCCAACTTGCCCAACCATTTATTACTGTCATCAATTTCTGACAAAGAAATAAGATCGATCTTATCTCGCAATTCATATCGTCGCCTCAAAGCTCTGTTGTACTTAAATATACTTAGAAGCAACTCATACATCTTATCAGCTGTGAAGTATCAACCGATTCAACATATACGCTTCCTCTAGGACCATTTACCAAAAATTTATATAGTCCTACCTTTTTTATCTATCCACCCATCTTCCACGATTGTGCACCAATACTTGGCATGATCTTCTTCGTGGGATTTGAGAATCAGAATCATATTGAACAGCATTTGAAAGGAAATCCGGCATCATACATCCATGCAGCAAATTTCTCAACTGCATTTTCTCATAACTGCTTTCTCATTTCGTCATACTGTCTTTTGTTTTTTGCTTGTCTCCTCTTGACAATCTCATCGACATCTCTTGAATAATATCAATTGGTCGGTCTGTTTATACTTTTTACCCTGCATTGTAGGAGGGACACTTGCACTGGATATTGGACGTTTTCGCATTAGTTTGAACATCATCTTCATCTTCTTCCAAATCAACAATATGATCCAGATTAGGAATATCCTCCATTTGATTCATCAAAGTACACTTTGTTCGCATAAAAATTCCTTCTTTAACATGCTTTGGACATTTTGGACATGCTTTGGACATTTCTATTGCCCCAACTAAATGCTGTTTGTGTCGATAACCCACCATTTGTAACTCCACCACAAAAAATGCAGCACACAACATTTGGATATTTAGGGTCCGAAGTTTGCATAATTCCAAACTATATCTTTATGATTTGACAGAATTGGGGTATTCGACATGGTAAATACAACAGAAATACCAATAACAAATAATAACAATTAGAAAGTTCAGATTCCAGAATATAATTAGCACAGATTTATTAGGAAAACTAAGAAAACTGGACGTTTAGACCTATTCTTTGGCGGCGGCCGCCGGCGAGGTGGCGGCGAGGCAGGTGAGGCAGGGGCGGACCGGCGGCTGGCGTGGGATATGTTGGCACTTGGCAGTGTCTAGGGTTCGTCATTTTGTTCTTTTAAAAGAAGACTGCTTCTTTTAAATTTAACATTTATGGGAGGGTTTAGTTAATTTTTTTTTTAATGTTTAAGGGAGATTTAGTCAGCAGACTTAAAACGCGATTTAGGTTTTTTTAAAAAAATAACTCGCCAAGGCGCCGAGGCGCACGCTGCTCGCCTGTGCATGAGGCGCAACGAAGCGTGTGCCTCACAGACATGCTGTGCTTAGGATGTCCTTGAAGCGCGGCTGCTGCGCCTGGTCTCGCCTCGCGCTTAAGCGAGCAAGGAGCGCTTTTGACAACTATGGCTAACAGATAAAGAGTTATCTTACCAATAATGCCGCATCTGGAGTAGCAATTACAGCAGTTACAACTCTCCCACCCAACCTTATACCATTGAGACCAGCACATGCCTTTGAGGTAACTGAATGGTCAACGTACTGTGGTGAGCAATTGGTTAGTGCCAGTCAGAGTTATATAAAGCTAGCGTCAATACTAGAAAGCAAACAATTAGCAAACCTACCTCAAGAAAAGCACATGGTTCATCATTATCACCAATAAATTCAAAGTGGTATGCCTTAAGAGGTCCAAAGACTCTAGCAATCTCCAAAAGCTGAGTGAGTTCGAATGTCAATCAACTGGTCAGATACTCAGATATCTAAAAATGAAAAGATAAAAGACACCTCATGTAAAGAACATAGTTTCGCATTAACTCACCATTTCAGATGAGACAACTTTCGAAATTCCACCAATAAAGATCTGAAAACTCAAGCAAGATTTTGTCAGAATGAAAATGGAGAAAGTTACTATCCATGGGTAAAGCAGAAAGGAAACCAGTTTCGTTAACCACATTGCAGTTTCTTCTCTAAAGTTTCTTTATCTTCTCATCAAGGGGATATACAGTGGACTTAGACAATAGCTGTTTGTTTTTGTTTCCCTGAAACCATTTTCTATTCAACAAAATATAAATTACTGAACTTCAGTTTTTATTCTCTTCGCCAAAACATTTTTCACTATTTTTTTCACCTTTCAACATAATTATGACTTCTGATTCAAACTTCCCAACTTGTTGGTTCAAGTGTGCATAAGAAAGAATAATATTGTAATCAGTGACATCCTTAGAAGCATCCATACATAAAGCTCCTGACATTGCACAGTTTGATCTAGTTAGCTTGATGGGCCGTAAAAGTGCGACGTCAGAATCTTAATAGGTAATACATTGAGGTTTTATTCTAATTATTCAAGTTATGTGAAATTGTATCATTTTATGAGTTATCAAGCGGTAGATCGGTTATGTTTTAGGCTTTACAGTTGGCATACTCACAGAACAGGCTTCATGCAGTCACTTTGATTTTTATTTGAGGCCCGCAGGTCATGTAACATAACTTCATGTCATGTCAACATAGTTATGCATCTTCATTGTAGGTCGCCAGAAGCTATTGAGAATGCAAGTATTACTACAGGCCTTTCTCAGAACTACTTATCATGACACTGAGTTTCACAGCGTGATTGGCTGATTGCAAAAACTCTTTTTCCCAGTAAATTGTTATTCATGCAAGACCAGGTTCTGTCATCCAACATTGACCACCACTCTTAAAAGATGACACAGGAACAAAGCAATTCCACCATCCCCTCTTGCAGAATACAGCTAGGTAACAAACAAGATGAGCATATCATCTAATTGAATTCTACCTCGAGTTACACGGATGGAAGGAAAGCAGCCTAAGCCTATGGCCTATGACTAGAGTAAATTAAATACACTTCAACAGAAATAAGCTCAAGTAGGTTGATATGGTGGTAAATCATTCCAGTACAAAAGCATAAGCATACACTAAATGAAGTCACGATACTTCAATCACACACCTTGTGGGGTGAATCCTCTACAACATTACTAACTGAATCAGTAGCAACCAGTGATTTGTCAGGAGGACCAGTCTGCATGAAAATAGCAACTGTCTGAAAACCTGCTACATGAATAATAACCACAATATACCTCAGAAAACTCAAGATTATACAGAGAAAAAATTCAATAGAAAATAGCCAGTCAAATACAATAGAACACTAGAAAATTACAACATAATTTTGATGGTAGCCAGAAGGAAAAATGGTTTAATATTTATAAGAGTGACCAGTACTGGTTTAATTAATGGTTATATTCATAATTTCACCTCAACAATTTTGGTCTTGAAATAATACACTAAAAGGCCCACACCTGAAATTTCAAGGATAAATCGGTAGAACTTACTCCATGGAGCACAGGAAACACACAGAAAAGGCCAATTACAAATATAGTCTACTTGTCTCAAATTTACAAAATTCAGCACAGTATAAAATATTGTTCTGGATGACAAATCATAAGTTCGTGCATCACAAGGTTTTCTTTTCCAATAAGAGGATCTCGTACATGGATTAAAAGCTCAGAAAACTAGTCAAGTTTCCAAGTAACTGAAATTAAGTAACTAAAAAGGTGAATGTGAAACAATCGCCCACGCACAATCTGGTTACCCACCCAAATCTTGATAGTAACTATGACATGATTCTTCAAGTTTGAAAACACCAGAATATTATAGTTATTCATCTAATTTAAACCACTTGCAGCTTCACATACAATCTTTAGGCCATAAATTAAAAATAGAAAATGACAGAAAGTTAGCAAGAGGATAGTACTGCTAATCCTAAATCACTAAACAGCTACTGAACTTTTAATTCTAAGTTTATAACAGCTATATCAAGTAAATGATATAAAAAAGAAGATCAATAAATCTAAGTCCAATATCCCCATTATGTATATCAGCAATTTTTTTCCTGAGAAGTTCTAGCCGATGAAATATCTCCAGCAACAATATATTATTGGATGGAATAATCGAAGGAACTGTCATGCACTTAATGAAAATACAAAAGCAGCTAAAAACCAGACAAGACTACAAATGAAGTTCACTTATCATAATGCATCCCTATTAACCATCTGACAATAAAGACCAGACGTGAAAACTCAAGACTACCTTTGGAATGCAAATGGAATTAACCATAATGCACCTAAGTCATGAATATCTATCATCACAAACAATTAAAATGATGTTCACTCATCATAATGCATCCCTATTTACCATCTGACAATAAAACGAGCTGTGAAACTCAAGATTATATTCGGAATGCAAATGGGAATTAACCATAAAACCAAAGTCATAAATAATCTCTAAAATTTAAAATTCACATCCACCCGATCTCAACTTAAGACTATAAATGAATCATATCATGAATCATCACCCTTTTGTTTTAATAAAAATATACTTAGAGAATGCCTGCCTGATCCATCCTAACTGAAAACTGAGTTTCGATTGAAGTTTCGAGCTCGAGAAGAGTAAACTAATGCTCTTTTGACACTTTTTAGGTGATAGACCAATGCCACATGTCTTTACCAATTTAGTAAAAAGATTTAAAAAAATGCTGCACCCTAAGTTGAAAGGCACTGAAGTTACAAAGATAAATGTCAAAATAACAGTCCAACACATACACTTTTAGAAACACTGTAAATCCCAGCAGTGGGTGCCTAGTTGAATGATTTTCTAGCAAACTTTAATTTCACAGCAAGCATAATAGAAGCTTCATAGAAAAGAGAGAAAATAGACTTTTAAGTTAAAATCATAAATGAAGATGCAAAACTATATTAATTGCACTTTCTAAACAAGCTTACTTGTTTCAGAAACATGGGATGACTTTAAATTGTCAAAGCATTATAAAATATTCCACTCCGCAAAACATAGGATTTTACTTCACAACATTAACAATAAAGTCATTGAGAAAGTATAGCACGTGTAAATACGCATACAGTTATTTCAGAGTAGTCCTTGGGCCTTCTGAGTCTAAGGTTGCATCCGAAAAATGATTTCCCACCAAAAGATAGAGCAACAGAAGCATCCTCAGGGGTCAAAAATTCCAGAAGGGCTTGACCTTTCTCCTTGTGTATCTGAAGTGGGAAAAAAATACAAATTATTCCCTGAACTCTGAAACATGCATAAGATTGCAAGTGAATCAAAACAAGAAATGATTGAACATACTATACAGCTTATACAGGGCTGGGTTCCTTGAACATAGCTAAAACCAGATGACAGAAACAAATTGTTAAAGCATTCCATTAGATCTTTCTCAGTGGCTGAAGCTGGCAAATTTTCTACATAAAGCCTCCTCATAGGTCGAGTCGCTTGAGTTAGCTGAATGGAGTCAACAGCATGCATCTGTGACGATAAGGTCAGGTGAGAAATCCCAATGGGTTTTACTATTACTGGGGGCACCGGAATAACACGGGGAAACTCATTGGCGTTCAGTGTTATATTCTTATCTGACAAGTGCGAGGAAAGAGTTGAACTAGTGACTATGATATCTTTTCCAGCAGGCGGTAAATCCCACCCAGCAAATATTTTTTCTGGAGAATGGCGAGACGGGGAAGGAGTTTTGGCAGCAGCATTGGTTTTCCTCTTTCTAGGCGAATAACCCCCCAGACCACTTGAAGAAACAATATATCTCTTGTGACTACTAGATCCATTACTGGATATCCTCTTATTGACAACATCAGAATGATCTCTTGCTGGCCTGTCCTTAGGAAAATGTGAGGGTAATTCTCCATGGTGCCTCCTATATTTAGACGAGTGTTTATGTTCCTTTGAAGAATGTGAAGGAGAACGTTTACCTCGGTGTTTGTCGCGTTCTCTGCTCTGAGATCGATTCCTCATTACTTTGGATTTTTCATGATGGCCACCCATTAATTCTATTCCTTTTGTTTCTGAATTGTGTTTTTTATCAGCAGTTCTAACTCTAGTTTTATCTTCTTTATCATGACGTTTGTGTTTGGTTTCTTTTTCAGATCTCTCTTTTCGTCCATCAGTAAAATTATCGGTATGGCCTATATCTCTTCCATGTCTCTTTTTAGACTCCTTCTCAGGGTTATGGGTCGTAAACTTATCAGTTTTCCTGTTTCCGTAAACAGGCCTGTCCTCATTCTCAAGCACTTTTCTGTTTGATTTGGATTTTTCTGAACTTCTTTCAGAATTTAACTCCTTTCTAAAACCATCGTTGACTCGATGATATGATCCATCATCATAATCATAACTTGATATGCCATCCTTTTTCCAGTCTTGGTGATTATGTGCTTCACTTTTACTTTCTGAGGCTCTGCTGCTACTTATTATACTCTTTAACTTGATTTTAGTATCTTGAAATAATATATCTTTACCCTCAACTAATTTTTCATCCCTGATAGAAGCAACAGATTCACCCTTTTTCCGAGAACTTAGCTTGTGATAATCATCTGATGCATACCTTGTATCTGTAGTAATAAAATTCTCATTTAGTTGCCCATGGGATTCTGGCGAATGAACTTTTTCAGTGGACTCCCTTGATGATGCAATATGTGTCTGGACATCTGCAACTTGCTTAGCTGCATCTTCCCTGGTTTTCCTTTTAAGCATTATGTCATCATAACTAATAGGTCTCGTCCTCGCTGAGGTTCCCTCCATGCATTCATCCTGGGACACTTTATTATTTCCAACCTTCTCTTCGTGTTGACAAGGTAGTGTCATGATGCTGTCTTTTAGGATCCTATCGTCCAAAGCTTGCTTCTGAAATTCAACATATTCCAATAGAAACTTCTGAAATTCACCACCAAAAGATCAAGACATCTTTATATTAGACCCACTGAGAGAGGAAGTAAATTTTTGCCAGGAAAGAGAATGTCAACAAATGAATTACAGTTCAAGGATAAATGTTTCATATTCATGTTAGAAATCTTTTAACCAACTATGCTTCAACCCACAAGTCTAAAGGATAAAACTGTTCAAAATACAAGACAAAACAGTACTTACAATTACTATATTCTAGTGCAACGAATAATTTTTATCGCATTAGCACGCAAGTGATGCCTATGCCTATGTACGTAAGACATCAAAATATCAAAAGTCTCATCTCAGAGTACGCATCGTGACGCAAAGAAATCGATAAACCATCTTGAAAGAGATTATTAAGCTTATACTAATCACTACCAAAGCATTAGGTTCATGGATGAAGTATTTTACATTTTCAAGATAAGCATGGTTTGCGAGTCATCTTGTATAGCTCCTGTTCCATTCCAACCTATCATCTAAAAAGTCAGACATGATTTCAACAAGAAAAAAGTCTAGTAGGCGAAAAAAGTCCCCCAAACTATCTATGTATAAAAGCAATGTTCTTCAATGTGGCATTCAGTTCATTCATTCTTATGACTGACAACCATAGTCTGAAAAATGCAGCATATTTATTAAAAAACTTATCCTTTCCCAAACTAAATTGTAGAAAACAACAACAAACTGGAATACATTTGACTTTCAAAACTACAACAACCTAGCTGCTTCTTCATCTCTTTATTTCTTTCTTTTGATTAGTGAAGTAAACAATGATTTGTCACACACTCAACTCTTTCTTCTAGACACAGAACCAAAGGTGTAAGCAAATTTCTCCAGAAACAATAGCTTTAAAACTATACACAAAAATAAAACACTCCCACAGTGCTAAAGAAACTATGAGCTATACTCGTTTATTAATATTTTAATTTACAGACACAGAAATTCGACGACGTGATGATCGTGTACAAGACCACAAACTTCACTATTTCTACTAGGAAAATGAGATACCAAATCTGAAATGTATTTTTCATTAACGCTCGGAACTCGTCTAACTTGCACTTGCTGCTCCACCACTCACTTAACAAAATGCTTCACAGTACCAGAAGCATAGCAACTTATTCACTCAACAATACCCGTTTTCAAAACAAACTAAAGCAGATACCCAATGACCAAACTTCCTCAGCTATATCAACGAAAACCCATATCTTGACTCCGGAAAATCGAACCTAGATACTTACAATAGGATAATGCATTAAAAACTCTATTCAACTAATGAGGTTATCGGAAGACAGGACGTGGAAGGGGGAAACAACAATGAATTGGGTCGAAAAAATGGGAGATAGAGAGAACTAACCCGCAGCAGTCCTCAGTTACGGCCTCCGGGTGACTGAAATGTGGAACCTGCTTATCGGGGAAAATGGATGTTAGGGTTTTCAGAAATAATTGAGGCAACGTTTTTAACAGTTGGAAGACACCGAATATTTGAATCTCCATTAAACGCGTGTTTTGATAGAGGTGGGCGGTACTCAATTCAACGGATTTAGTTCCGGAAACTCAGTTTGATTTCACTCTTATATTTTTTAAAAGGCTTATAATTCAAATTTCATTTCATTTCATTTTTTAGAATAAAAAAACTTTAAAATAAATTTTAAAATATAAAATAAAGAGGGTATTATTCTTTTGCGGAGTTGCGACATATGTTATTAGAATGGATGCCTTTGTATAGGATTCAAAACTTACGGGGGTGTATTCAATTGTGGACTTTTAATTACTTTGATGGACTTTGATGGATTTCAAAAGTCTAGAGGTATTCAATTTAAGTTTTTGTCAACTTCATAAAAGTCTAGTGGTATCCAAAGTAGATTTTCATGGACTTTTAAAAAGTCAAGAGGTATTCAAATTGAACATTTTTAAAATCTATGGAAATCCATAGATATCCAAAATCTTCATAGATTCTGTATGATTTTTATGGAATTCTTTATGTACAAACCATTAAGCTATACGTACAAACATAAAAAATAAAAAATTGTCATCTTCTTTAGGTAAAGATTTGGCAGGACTTTTATTTCTCTTCTCAAAAGAACGCAACGTACAAATCATTCTCTTCTCAAAAGAACGCCTCAACAACTTCTCTTCCATAATCCCCAAATTCTCCATCGTTGTCGTGGATCCGAGATCGGTTCTGTTCTTATTAGCCTCCTCATCACCAGCTAATTGCTCTTCATCGTCTCCTTCTAATCGGTAACTACTCTTCCTTCCCTCTCTGAAGTACTTCATTGTTATTTTTTGAATGTTTAGTTTCATTGCTTCTGGGTGATTCAAGTTCAGATTTTTAAATTGTTTAAAGAGGCATGTCCCTCTTATTTCAAGGTATGCATTTGATATGCCTACTCCTATGGTTAATTGTGGGTCGGATGAGTATGTGGTCACTTTCTGCCCTGAAAAATGGGGTCGTAAACACTTGTCTGGTTAGAGTTGATATCTGGAACAGAATGGAACACAAGATCTGTTATATATGTACATGGAAGACCAACAAAATTTATAAAAAGTAAAACTGTCTAAACGAAACAGAATGGAACACAAGATCCGGTCAGCATAAAACTAGCTCAGCTCGTTAAACCAGCCAGCTTATGAAAAAGTGGGAAGCTTTATGAAAAAATTGTAACTTTAAAAGATGTATTTAAGAGAAGGACAAAATCTATGTTAATATAGTGTATAATGTCGATATCTTATAATATATGGCGATTCTCAGTTCTAAGTACTGAAATATTCAAATGTTATTTCGAACTAATTGCAACTGCTGTGATTTTTTTCTAATAGCAACTGTGTCCCCTAATTGTATCTGACTGTTTGGAGCTACTTCATTGTTTGATGAGTTTCAATCTGAATTACTGTTTTTTTTAGTTACATTATGCAAGTTCAATCTGTCATGTTCTTTTTAGTCTTAAATTGAAAAATGTAATACCTCATTTTGTTTTCGAGGGTTACTGGCTGAAAACTTTAAATCATGAAGTTGGATGCAGCTATGTTATTATGTACAATGAATATTAATTTTTTTGCATGTTGTTTGTGGTTTGTGCGTATTTATCCCAAACCATGTCCAAAACATGCTTGATTAGATTGAGTTCTTGATTGAGTCTTTTAAATTTCAGGTGCTGTTGATTGTTTCATATGACGTTAAGTTTAGAATTGTGTAGAATACTTTTGCCTCTTGCTGCTGTATAAATATAAACCACAGATGCGGCCAACTGCCTTTCTGTGCTGTTTTTCAATCATTCTTATATGTATTACAAATCTACTCACTTAGGAAACAAGATAAAATCAGAGAGTATTGTTTCATATGGCCATCTGCATATATGTTAGTGATTATGTATATTATATAGCAGATTAAAGACATCATTCTGGTTTAATTATACTATGTATATATAGTTGTCGATTATGCAAAATAAATGCAACATCATATAGAATGATGGTTACTTAAATCCTCTGTTGAATCGGCCATGCTTCTGAAAAGAACATTAACTTAAAATAATTTCTGATGCAATATACAATATGATGTGAAATGAAGAAGATATTTACTGCTTTCATACACAGAGAAAATAGATACTTACTGCTTTCATACACAGAGAAAATAGATATTTTTCAAAGAATACTTACTGCTATTGCTCACCTCCATCAATGCTAGTAACAAACTCTCTAGGAAACTATCAGAATGATTCTAACAGCTCTCCCTTCATCATGTTTGATTCCCCTCTCCCACATTCTTCCCGTGCCTTGGGAAATCTGCATGCCTATATCCTTATGATTAATCACTTTTCTTTGCTTCTCATTTCTTATTAGTTTCTTACTACCATGTATCTATTGTCTTTATTATGCATATATAAGTGATAGTAGCAATGGGAGATTCGCAAGGAAAATATAATGTGTGGACGATTGAAGAGAGTAATGAGTTA
>KV014369.1:90349-103649 GCA_001598015.1 Dorcoceras hygrometricum | reverse complement strand
TTCTTTGAGAAACGTAATTGAGAGGGTGTTTGGTATATTCAAATCACGCTTCAAAATATTCAAAACAGCTCCCCCATTTCCATATACAACTCAGGCGGAGCTTGTATTGGCTTGTGCCGGATTACACAATTTTCTTCGTAAAGAGTGTCGCACTGATGAATTTCCTATTGAAGTAGATAGTGAAGTCCCACCATCGTCATTAGAGCAAGTTTACGAAGATAGCAACCTTGATCAAGTATTTGACACCCAAGAACAACAGCGCGCAAATGCAAATGCAAATGCAAATGCATGGAGAGATACAATAGCCAATCGAATGTGGAGTGATGTTGATCGTAGTAACAATAATGAACTTTAGGTACTTCTAATGAATAAATACTAGATATTAATTTAAATTTATTTGTTTTGGTTATTTATTATTTCTTAAAAAACAGAAAGTTGATTGATTGAAAAATTGAGTTTTGCGTATTAAATAGTATTTTATTAATAATTTTTAATTGAGATGCAGTATGCTATTATTTTAATTTTTGGATTATTTTATGCAGTATGTTAATAAAAGATTTATTTTATATGGAAAAATGTAACAAAATCATTATAAAAGTCATAAATTACATTAACAAATAAATTCATAAAACTCCCTACAAATTCATAAAATCTCTATAAAAATCTATAAAAGTCTAATGGAGTCCATTAAATTCTTTTTATAACTCCATGAGATTCCATACAAATCTACAAATTCCTATCAATTCCACAAAAGTCTATCAATTAAAAAAAATCAATAAAAGTCATTAAATCTCTACATTGAATACACCCCATAAGTCTTTTAATGTTTAGATTATCACAGAAAATATTTGATGGTAAGAAATAAAGTTAAGGAAAACTCTTTCATTGTTGAACTTTTAGAGGTTATGTACATGAAAAGCATTCACAAATGCGTGCAAAAACGTTCACATAAGTGATAAGACACATATAACTTATGCAAGTATTGTTTTTAAAGTATAATGAATTTAATATAAACTAAAATTATACTGAATTATTTTATTTCCACATTGAATGTATTCTTCGGGTTTTATGTCATTATAGCTATTTCTCATAAAATCAACCAAGAAATATAAATATTTGCTCACATTTGATACAAAATGTCAGTGTCAAGAAAAGTGGAGATGTCCACATTCAGCATGCCATTTCGGCAAACTCAAATAATTGTCCACAACACGACAAAAATTTTAATTCCTTCCCTCAAATCAAACTCAAAGTTCTCAAAACCGTGTCCATTGTTTTTTTGAAAATGTTGTTTCAACCGAACCTTGCATTAAGTTACAATCTATTTTTGTCAATACTTGTAAAACATGTTGACGCCTATAATTCTCATGTCCACAATTCCAAAAGATTTGAGTCACGTTATTTCTATATATAATAATTTGATAAAACAGCAAACGTTCGATTTTAAACACTATATAATGAATTCACATGAACTGCAAAAAGTGCAATTATTTGGCGATATCCACACTGTAAGGCCACACGTGACACTTGATTTATAAATGTATTATTTAAAAAATATTGAATTACATGATGCAACTTCACGAACATGTAAAATTAGGAGACTATTTCAAAGGCATAGGTAAATTAATAAATTCCGAGGAGGAATTTTGGTAAATTTATCGTTTCGAAATAAGCAACTACTTGCCTGCACGTAATTCTCTCTAATTTTGCTCCGATGTACCAAAAATGTTGTTAAATATGACAAGCAACAAATTAAAGGGATAGGTCGAATTTTCACCAAAAGAGACAAATTGTGGGAATGGTCATGTCAAACATAGTTTTAAAGTTAATATAATTAGCTATGCATTTAATATAATTACAGTTTCATGTCAAATTGTGGAAAGGGTCATGTCAAATATAATATCTATGCATTTAATATCATTATATTAATTGAGTTTCAATATAGTTTTAAAGTTAGTTACAGGATAAACGACGAAAATTCACTAAAAACATTGGACAAAATGTCAAATGAAATATTAATTAAAAAATTGGGTGGTATATCTTAACATTACTACATCAAGCCACCCTTTATTGGTATGATAACACACCAAAATAAAACTACGATTATACCTTCGTCAAAGTTAACCATATTTTATTATATAACTCAAACTAATTACAAAAAATTTGATTTAAATCCATCACAAATTTGTAAGAAATAAAAAACTTTACTAATATATAAAATAGACCAAAAAAAAGAGCCAGCCCAAGTGAAACAGACACGAATTACGAAAGAGAAGCCTATGAAATATTTCTTGCACGAAAGTGTTATGTACTCAGTACTTGAAGCTGATTGATCCTTAAAGAATAACTTAATTTTTTAATTAATTCTTGCCACTTTTGCTGACTAATGAATACTATACATCATTTTTTTAGAAAAATTAAATTAAAGACAAAGTATTAACAAGTCAAAGACTTCATCTTCTTTCTTGAACAAATTCGAAAGCCAACATGTGGTGAGAGATACAATAAAATCAGAGTTTTTCACTAAATTATTAAATGAGAACCTTTAGATATCATAATGGGGGTAATATATGGAGTGAATAAATATGAAAATTTCGGGAAACTGAATTTTATCAATTATCATCCCTGTAAAAACTAAGAAAAAAAGATACAAAACCCCATATAAAATCAGTAATATCTTAAACAAAATGCTTTTATAAATATTTACGTTTTTCTAAAAGAAATTTGTACATTTAATTTTGTTTAAAAGAGTATGACTCAAGCTTTTGGCCATGGTGACCGGAGATTCTTGAAAAACTACGATTAGGAATATTTAGGATTGGTCAGTATGGTGACAAGTCTTACGGTATGTGGGGCATTGATTTGATTAGCTAGTGGAGAACTTTTGCATGTTCCATATTCTCTTACTTCAAACTAGACCCATCATGGATCGGGTCCGGGCTCAACCCGTCGGGTACAGATCGTGGAACCCTGAACCTGGCCTATAAATGTGAGTAATAGATATGAGCCGGTTTTTGGTCAAGACGGATCCGATTCCAGTTCCGATCCTGATACTTTTTAAAAAAAGGTAATTCGTAAAATGGAAAAGGTGAGAAAAAAAATCGTTCATACGATCAGACCTAAGAGGTCGACATAATTGATTAGGAACCGACCCGCATGTACACAATTAAGGGTACGGGTTCGAGTCAAATTGGTTGCCCCGATTAATCGCCGGTTAACCACGGAACTCGGCTCGTGGCCATTTTTGGGTCAACCCGGCCCATGGTCATGTCACTTCAAACCCTCTATTGGTTGACAGTGATTGCTAGTTATAAGATTCCAAATTTTTATCCCTAAAGATATGTTTATTTCATATACCTATCTGAAACTCTATACTTTGTGTTGATAGAAAATTTGAAATCCCTCTACCTTTAATTTAAATTCCCTTTATCTTTTAAATAAAACTGTAAAAATTCCATGAAATAATAATAAGCAATTCTTGCAACTGCCCGGTAGATTGTGTAAAATCTCAGCAAACATGCATGCGCTAATTTTGTAAATCATGCTGTGTTTCTATCACATTATTAGATCTTAATTTTACTTTTTATTGGTTCTATTTCGACATATAATCATATTAAAACAGTTGTGTGAAAAAAATAATATTACATTTCATCGGTAATTATATATAGACGTGTGTGTGTGTGTGTGTGTCATCAGAAATAAAGAAAACTGTGGAAAGGGTGTGGCCATCTATTATATATAAAAACAGATAAGTCTTGCTACAAATAGAAACTTTGTTCTCTTATCCAAAATAATCACTATCAATAGTAATTAACAACTTTAATTATTTTATGTATTATCAAATCTATTGTCTTATCATTTTAATTTATTTGACTAAAATCATTTTTAATTCATTTTTCCAGTCAAAGCATGTGATTATTATTTTAAAATATCATGCGTATTATTTAGAGAAGAAACTGAAATTCGAAAGAAAAATAAACAAATTAGTATTTTATATACAAACTTTGGAATGAAATTTCAAACTTAATGATACTTTTTCAAGGAAATAAATATGTAAAAAATATAAATATCAATGAAATCTTTATTGACATTAGTTTTGTCGTGATAATTACTTAGATATTTTTTTTCAACAAATAATGTAACAAAATGTCGTTTCAAAACTTGACATGCAAGTTAAAAAGAACATAATCCATAAAAGAAAAAATTTATCAAAATATAATGTTTTTTCTTCGATATGTGTTAAAAAGCGGAAAAATAAATTCTTAAAGAAGCATAAAAATTCCCAAAAATCTAAATATCGATGATTATACACTATTTTCAAAAATAAAATGTTCAAATGAATTTGGTTCAGGAATAATAAAGATCTGCCAAATAAGTGAAAATTTTCCTTCAAAAAATCAACCAAACAAAGTTATTTACGAAAAAATTGTTTAACATTGTTGGAGAAAGTAGATCCGATGAAGAGTTATCATATTGAAAACTGAATAAAAAAGGCATAAAAATGAAGTTTTCAATACTGAAAATTTAATATTCGTGAATCCAAAAAAAAGTTAGAGGTGTAAATCATTCCATTCAGAGTTGTTTCATCTCAATAATTTGGGAAAAAAACAAAGATTAATAACAATGAAAAAATCTGAAATAACAAATATATTACCCAAGAAATGAGTGACCGAAACAAAATGTGTCGAATTAAAAAAAAAAAAGAAACTTAATCAACGATTGCATACGTTTTTCTTAATAAAGTGTACAAAGAAAATATTTTTCGAACTTAGAAAATTATTAAGTTTTTAGGCTTTTATTATGAATAATGAATTTAATTTATTTATATTTGATTATTTATTCAGATACATATATAATTCAATAACAAAGTTGCACGTGGTGATATACTAGCGATTATATTATACATTTAACGTCTGTTAATTAATGAATTCTTTACTTTTGGCACACTTCCTAATTATGATTATGATTATGATTATTTTACTTTTATAATACACACAGTCACACACACACGAATGCAAATACTGCACGCAAACTGTATTATATAAAGCACAGAGTTGAAAATCCAGCTTCTATTCCTCCTATTCATTGAATGTGCTTCGTTTTTCGACACCCAATTTTGTCTTTTTGGCCTGTAAGATTCTCCCTTTCGCCCCCCTCGTTGTATTTTATATTGAGGTTATTGTAAATAAATAAATAAATAAGAGCCATTTTTGCTATCATAACAATAACTACTGCTGTTCTTTAAGCAGTGGAAAGATGGAATTTTCCTTGTTTAATTTGTTGTGGGCAAGAATTTTTCGATAAGCTGATCAAAATTTTGCAGGCTTGAAATGAGACGATTTTGCTTATAATTTCTTTTTCTCATGAAGTATATGCCATCATTTTGTTCTTATTTCTTTAATATTTTCTATCAGTTTTCCATTTCTGATTACGCATAAGTACTAAATCTGTGTAGTAAATTGATAGATGAAAACCTTGCATGGTCATGCATCTCAAACATAATATATAATTTCTAAAACAAGAAATTTTGTGGGCTACAGCAGGTTTGGATTCTTGATTTATCTGGATTCTTTTCAGATGTTCTATCCTAGAGAGAGGAATTATTGATCCTTCTTCAAGAAATCTTTTGAACTTGAAGCAGTGTGCTTCACAATCCTTGTGAGAATCATGGCTGTGTATGTGGCGAAAAGGGATGCAATGGAGCTAAGAGTCCATGAAAACGTAGATGTTTTAAGCACCAATTTGGCGGATTACATTTCAGAATTATCAGAGGCTTCTATAAAAGAGAGGGGTGCATTCACCCTTGCTTTATCCGGTGCTTCTATTGTTACTTTGATGGGGTACGTAACTGCACTCTTTTGTTCGATTTTCTCTACGCAACACTTGGTGAAATTTCTCATGTCCTTGGGTTTTTTAGGGATCGGCATGAAATTTCATCGAACTTATTAAGCTGGACGGGTTTTTAAGTTTGGATTTATGTGGTCACTTTTACATCCCCAATAGTACAGTGCTTGTTTTGGCTTTCTTTTTGTCGTACAGAATCTGAGTATGGATGAATTTCTGGTGTTCGAGCAGGAAACTGTGTGAAAGCCCTTACAAGAGGACGGTTGATTGGGCCAAATGGTATGTGTTTTTCGCTGATGAACGGGCTATCGCCAAAAACCATGCTGATAGCACATGTAAGCAATTGAGGGATACTCTTCTGGCCAAGGTAAGGTATACCTCCTACGCATTACCAGGTCGAAACGTTGCGTCATTTTGTTGTTTTAGTATGTAGAAGACATTGTTCGGTTCATTCCAGGTACCCATCGATCACAGTCACGTGTATTCGATCAACGACTCAGTACCAGTGGAGCAGGCTGCTAAGGATTACGAGTTTGTGATCAGACAGCTTGTCAAGACTCGCGTGATTAGTGCTTCTGAAATCCACGACTGTCCGAAATTCGACCTGGTCCTCCTCGAAATGGGACCAGATGGGAACGTTGCATCTCTATTCCCGAATCATTCTGCACTGGATTTGGAAGAAGAATGGGTGACTTATATCACGGATTCACCTGAGCCTCCACCTGAGAGAATCACTTTCACCTTACCTGTTATAAACTCTGCCTCCAATGTCACGGTGGTTGTCACAGGTGTGAATAACGCCGAAGCTGCACGAATGGCGATCGATCACGAATCTGCTGGTGTGCCTGCGAGGATGGTTAGCCCAGTAAAAGGGAAATTGGTGTGGTTTCTTGAAACAGCAGCTGCCTCGAAACTCCAAAGTGTACAATTTTCCGAGTAGAGATGAACTTTGTGATCGACTTGAAGCAGTAGCAAGAGATATGTATTTGATGAAAGATTTTATCATATATTTTCACTGAATTAACCACACTATTACTGTAGGACACAAGATCAAATCAAAATCTCAAAAGAGCTACTATTATAACAGGTGACAAATCTGCTACATGATGTTTGATGCTCAGACTTTTAGTAAACCTGGAAACTAGGCATCCAAAAAACAAACTTTTGGAAACTGTTGTCTGCTAAATTAACTCGAAAACTAAGCAGCTGCGTTCTGTTTCAACACCTCAGCTTCAGCTTTTGCCATTGTATCAGTTTCTTCTTGCTCGCGTTCTCGTTCCTCGGTCATTTTTTCCTATGCAACTCTTCAGCTTCTTTCATTGCAGCCCGCTGCTCCTCTTAAAGCCGCAGCATTTCATGTTCTTGCTGCTGTCTCTCGAACCATGTATCAGCATCCGCCCAAACTGATTATTAACCAATGTAAAAGTCAGAATTTAACTCATTACTAGCTTGAATTTCAAACAATTTACAAAGACTAAAAATTCAACCAACAGTGAGTCATGCGAGGCAGTAAATAACTTTCGGACTCCTACAAGAATTTTAGTAAGACCAACGCTCATACACCTGTAAGGATTCTTCAATTGCCGTCCACGTTGTCCATGGCTGCGGCGGCGTCTTCCCTCTCCAGAATTGTGACGAATCCGAAGCAGCGGTGCTTATTTGTGGCCAGGTCCAGAGGCGTCTTCAAATCCTTAATGTCACCGCATGGTATGGACGTCGCGTGGAGTATGCTCTCGTTCACTTCCTCCGCCAAACCGCCCACGTATAGGGTGTTCTTCTGCAATCATTCTCTGCGAAGAAATTGAAGAATTAAGGGGTGTAAGGATGGATGTAGAGAGTTAGCACGGTGGCGTAATTGTCTCCGGCAGTGGCTATACGGTGGCCGGTGGCTCCACAACAGAGAACTAGTCCTGAATTTGGAAGCAAAAACCTTGACTTGACACCGATGAAAAAAAATATTGATGATCTCCCAAAATATTCCTCCGTTATTGTTCAGAATAATTCTCCATCTTGGAAGTTGTTTTCCAATTTTTTGATAGTACTTAATATAATGGAATCTGGATCCATTTCATCTTCAAACCTTGCGTTTTTTGGGATAGGCAAGTGAACAAGCAAGTATTTGTAATTTCGATTTCAGTGGCTGCAAATTGATGACTATCTATGCTAATCTTGGGAGAGAATGAGGAGATTAATCGCCCAATGTATGACTCTGCAATACCTGGCTCCCTATCATAAAATATATGTGACCTTAAACGATGATGAAGATGAGCTTAACATGATCCATCTTCATATATATATTTGAAGCTTACAATGATTGAACAATTTGAAGATGTCCCTTGTACTGCGTGGTTGCATTGCATTCGTGGCGAGGGACAAACATTCAAGGATGTCGAGCATGTATTAAAAAATATTCAGTTGCAACAAGACGCTCATATTTGTACAAAAAAAAATGATAGAGAGAAGATTATCATTTTCTGCAAATTGTAAATGGCTAGGCACAAAGTAGACAACCTTTTCGAATAAGAAAATCACTCTTGTGGAGAGGATAATCACGTAGTAGTCCTAGAGCTAATGCAGCTTGTGTTGCTGATGTGTTGAAGGATAAACTGATGGAAGCAACGAATGATATTCATGGGTCTGAGAAGCGGTGCTCTGATAGATTTAGATGGTATTATCAGGCTGTTAGAGAAAAAAATCCTGTAGTGTTGCTGAATGTGAGATTGACTCAATGAATAATAAGTTAAAAACATTTACTTATTTGTTCTAATGTATGTTCAGATGATTTGCTACTAGTTGTGACCGTTGACATTTTTGGATGACACTCAAATAAAAAATAAGTGCAAAGAAAGTGTCTTACTTGTTATGACAAAGGATGCCAATGATGATCTCTTACTGGCGAGCGATCCCAGTTCGCGACAATGAACAAGACAGCAAGCGAGCGTACCTTTGTTCGCTTCTTCTCCACCAAGCACGGAAGTTTAAGGGCCACTTTCAGGTTCCCTCTGAAATGAGGCATGGAAGGGAGCCACTACGAAGAAGTTCCGGGAGTTACGGATCAATCCGTCGAAAGAGAAGCCATCTCAGTCTAAATGGAAGTAGACCAAGTAGTTTTATAGGAAGAAATGTGAAAGTAGGGGCTGCTAAGCGCCCAGGATTTCTTATGGTAAAAAACCATCCATCGAGTCAAGTATCGCTATCGGAAATTTTTCCGCCGCCTATCTCATGGCATGCTTCTTCTTTCTCCGAATCGGTTCCTGGTGGCGGTCAATCAAGATTCGCCATCAAGAGAGGGAAGAGCCTTGACTTTACGGTCGGTCTCATCATTCACGCAATTCTCCCTTTCCGGATGAACTAATACAGTGCCTAAAATTATTATTTATTTTCTTTCGTTTTCCTAATTGAAGAAATAATTAGAAAATACACATTAGCATATTTTGTGGTGGACGGAATGATTTAAATTGAGCATTTAAATCATACTTACACATCATATTTTGTGGTTTTGTTAGCATCCGAGATCTATCATACTTACACATCATACCATGGGGTTCGACGGGTTCACTTTTGTCTTAGATAGATACCCTAAAAATTATCAAGGCCAACCGACTTTTATTTCGTGACAGTGACCATGCATTTTGTTCAAGGCATTTGGTCGATAATTTTGTGAAGCAGATTAGTCTATAAAATTTATTTGTGTATCGTTTTATTACTTGTTTACACATATATACAAATTTGATATGGTGGGCACCCCACATGGGCACCAGGCTGACGTGGCAGCACCAGGAAGTGCCACGTTAGCCTGGTGCCCATATATGGTGCCCACCATATCATTTCTTCACATATATATATTCACTTATCTTAAATTTGAAATGTGTTATGTTTTATCATTATAAGTGTTGCAAAGTTATCCTCTACATAACAAAAACCATTGGTCTTATGTATTTAAGAAAGTGACATGCTCCATCATGACAATAGTATTCACACCATGTAAATAATATAGTTGAGTACTTAATGCCACTTGCAAGAACGTTTATTCCAAATTCGGAGCCTCAAAGTTGGGCTAATGCTTCAATTCCTGTTGAAACACGAGAGAATTGAAATCTTTTGGAAATCGGTGGGATGTTATAAATAATAACATCACTCAATGTTGGAATCATTGGGTTAAACGCTCGATACCTCTAGGTCATGGCTATGGTGGACCATATACGCATGCATCAACAATGTGAAACAGCATTAGGCATGTTCAAAAAAAATTATGCCCGACAAAGGAAAAAAGGCTGTTAAAAGCACACACATTGAATCCGAAACTTGAGAGTGCGTCGTTCATGTCGTTGGAAGTTTGAAGTAGTTGATGGTGATAAAATATACACTGTTGATTTACATAAGTGGACTTGTTCATGTAGAGGCAGACAGATTTATAGACTCTTATGCAAACATACTTGTGCTGCCATATAACGGAAGTAGATGTTGTTTTAAGCATTTTGTGACCAATATTTCAAAACTGAGATGTATTGTCAAAGTTACAAAGGTATTATTAACTTCATACCAACATTTGACATGCATGTAATGTTGATGGAAGATATGTAGTCAATGCTTCTGACGTGCATAGACAACCAGGCTATAGGAGAACTAAGAGAATATCATCCCAACTTGAATTACATGCGTCAAAGTGTAGTCGTTGTCATCGCCAAGGACACAATAGAATAAGCTAGAAGCTATAAATTAGTTGTTTTGATCTGATTGACATGGTATTTTAATGTTACCAGTGTAAACATATCCAAACTTGTTTTAAGGGTTATAACACTAGAACAATAGGAAAAATAATCATTACTTTCATGAGCAATAATTGTTCATTAAATAGTTAAATATGCAAAAAAACAATTTACTCTAATCCTTTCCTAAGAAGAAAGTTGGATATTCCGGTTTTGGTGAAAAACTAATTATTAACTTAAGTAATGTATTTCAAGTCTTCAACAGGGAGAAACTTAATGTATTTCAAGTCTTCAACAGGCAGAAACTAACAATTGAAGATTTAGCAAAGTAGTACAAAGATCAGATCGGATTAGTCACAGATATTCAAATATCAGTACAGTTGAGTTGAAGACGTTCAAGATGAGCTAAAGATAATCTGGGGCAGAATTTGTAAAAGCTCAAACATCACATATGTCAAGAACATATCGATTGAAGAAGCAGAACAAGAACGAAAACTGACAACCAACTTAGATGACAAAACATCTTTAATAACTAAGCAAACAGCAAAGCTCAAGATTTGCAAGAATACAAATCGGGGCTACAAAATATTGACAAGAAATCATGTTGGATCTGTAAATATATCAGATCGTAATTTTGATGAACACAAAACTTATTTTATGTTTTATAATCTGTTTACTTGGTGCGCAGCCCTTGCTGGAAATATATCAGTGTTAGAGTAGGTGCCCAACTAACCAACTTGTGGCGTGTGGGTTCTTGTTGACTCTTTGTAAAACGATATTTATTTATGAAATTCGTATTCTTTTATGACATTTTTTATCTTAATTATTTTATAATGTTAACAATTGCGTTGGATAAAGACCTAAAATGCATCATAGTGTATGTTAGATGTGATAGTGGATATGATGGCTATCATGAAACACATCTAATAGTCACTGTGTATTCTAAACTCGTTCCTAGTCGATTGAGCCGTCAAAATGAGGATAAGGCCGCCCGAGCTTGATGTTGGCCACAATGGCTGATTCGGATCCCGTTTCCCGGGGGCGCAGTGGAAGTTTAAAAATTGCCCCGAAAACGTTCAATACATATCAATACAATCATAAAAACATGCATAGGATGTTTAATGAAAGTCACCTTGCTGGCGTCTAGGCGCCTGGCTCCGACCAGATTCACAGGGAATCTGGCACTTCAAGGTAGGCGGCGGTAAATCCTCCTTAATCAGGTCCACGACCGGAGACACGAGTCCTTCGTCAGTCTGCAATAGAAGAGCTGACGAATTTTGGCATGAACGGAATCTCCTCGTCGACGTGATCGAAACAAGTCCGACCACGTGAAAATCGGGGCGACGGCGGTGGCGGTCGACGGGAGGCGGCGCTAGGGGCGGTCGGCGGCGACAAAGTGTGGAGGAGAGGGTGGGGCGGCTGCTTGGAGGCTAGGGTTATATCAAGTGTGTTCTAGTTGTAGCCCTAGGTCTAATTTAATAAATAAGTGATGGGCTTGAACCGGCCCAATGGACTTGGGTCAGGCCCAGGTCCATATGAACATTCGGTTCATTTCCATAACTGTGGTTTCATCATAAATCCGATCGACGATTAGATCGGACCGATCGACTCAGTCTCCAAAACTGAATATTATGATGCGAAAACAATTTTTTCAGACCATCTAGACCAAAATAGCAGTTTAGCCCCTCAACTTTGGGAAATCGCAATTTGACCCCTGTTGACTTTTAGGAAATCACATTCCCTAAAATCCTCCTCCTATGCTCAACACATTGAGCTCAGTTTTCGTGCGGGAATCGTGAATCCAGTACTTGTGTGACCATCAATGGTTCAGGGATACAGCTAGCCGTGGGCCCACAACCATTGTGACTCCGAAATCACAATCTCGGACTTGCCCAACGGATCATGGTAAAGTGCCTAGCAACATCGCGCCATGATCCCCTAGGTATCACTGATAGTGCCTGAAAGAACCAGTTGGTCATGGTTAGCGTACAGTACGGTCCTTTCAACACATATATCCAGATCAGATCAACGACCATTGGTAAATCGAGAGTCGCTAGAGATCCGATAACTATGCATACATCTTGGAGATTAAATAGTGACATCGCGAGTGTTACTAGGCAAATCCATTTACTTAAAACACATCCAGTACTCTGGCCAGAGATTTATCACACTATTGTCTCCTCAGATAGCATAGGACATCCACACATGAGAGCGAGCGGTGAATCCTCAACAACGAAGCATCGACTCCTACATGCATCGGGACCTCACCCAATCCCGCCACCTAATGACCCCAAGTGAGTCGGTAAACGGGTCAAAGTGAGGCGCCTATCATGTAGGGTCTCAATGACGTTTCGAGTAGTGAGGACTAATCAGTACAACCAAGACCTCAGACTTATCCACTCGACAAATGATAACCACTTGAAAAGTCCGAACGAGGGTAGTTCGATAGATCACCAGGTCACTATCCATCTGCATGCTCAGAACATCACAATGTTCCCTACCAATGAAACATGGTACTTCAAATCGCAGATGCTAGTCTCAAGCTCGGGCGACCTTATCCTCATTTTGACGGCCCAATCGACTAGGAACGAATTCAGAATACACAGTGACTATTAGATGTGTTTCATGATAGCCATCATATCCACTATCACATCTAACATACACTATGGTGCATTCTAGGTCTTTATCCAACACAATTGTTAACATTATAACATAATGAAAATAAAGAATGCCATAAAATAAATGCG
>KV014369.1:69344-87623 GCA_001598015.1 Dorcoceras hygrometricum | reverse complement strand
ATGGGTTTACCTAGTAACACACGTGATGTCACTATTTGATCTCCGAGATATATGCATGGTTATTGGATCTCTAGCGACTCTCGATTTACCAATGGTCGTTGATCTGATCGGGATATTTGTATTGAAAGGACCGTACTGTACGCTAACCATGACCGACTGGTTCTTGCAGGCACTATCAGTGATACCTAGGGGATCATGGGGCGATGTTGCTAGGCGCTTTACCATGATCCGATGGGCTAGTCCGAAAATGTGGTTTCGGAGTCACACATGTCTTGGGCCCACGACTAGCTGTATCCCTGAACCATTGAGGGTCACACAAGTACTGGTTTCTCGATTGCCGCATGGAAATTAAGCTCAATTTGTTGAGCATAGGAGGAGGAAGGATGGAAGTGCGACTTCCTAAAATTGAACAGGGGTCAAAATGCAATTTCCCTAAAGTTTGGACTAGTTTGACTATCCTTGAAACTTGCAGGGGCCAAACTGCTATTTTGGACTAGGTGGTCCGAAAAATTGTTTTCGCATCATAATACTCAGTTTTGTAAACTGTGTAGATCGGTCCGATCTGATCGTCGATCGGGATTATGATGGAGCCACGGTGATGGACTTGAAACGAATGTTCACCCTGGGCCTGGGCCCGACCCCAAGCCCATTGGACCGGTTCAAGCCCATCACAAGTCTATATATAGATGACCTAGGGTTTGCATGACACACTCTACCCTAAACCTAGATTACACATGCCTCCCTCTCCTCTCCATCTCCCTCTCGGCCGCCGCCCCCCTTACGTGCCGTCGCCCGCCGTCGTGCACCGTCGCCTGTCATCGTCGTCGGACTTGTTCCGACCGTCACGACGAGGAGATTCCATCCGTGAAATATTCGTCACGTTTTCTAGTGCAGACTAACGAAGGGATCGTGATTTCAGTCGTGTACCGGATTAGGAGAACGACGACCGCCTACCGTTGAAGTGCCGATTTCCTCGTGAAATTGGTCGGAGCCAGGTGCCTAGACGCCAGCAAGGTACCAATATAAAACACCTTATGGATGTTTTATTGCTGTATTTGTTGTGTATTGACCGTTCCCGGTGCAAAATTTTAAATCTTCCGCTGCGCCCCGGGAGCGAGATCCGGATCCGCCGCTGCGCCAACAATTAGAACATATCAGAGCTGTCGAATAAAGAACTGTACAGTATAAACGAATAACCGAGCTCAGTTGAGAAAACAATGGATTAGTTCCGTGTTGAAAAGAGCAGTTCAGTTCAGATAGCAAGAACGGTTCAGATCGGTTGAAGAGCAGAGCATATCAGTTATAGATAACAGCTCAGAGAAAGTGTTCTGAAGAGTTCAGAACAGTTCAGAACAAATCATCTTACAGCTAATAGGATCATATCAAAATAGATAGATTATATCAGAACAGAACATAGCAGAACATGAATCTGAATAGAGCCTAACAGTTCAGATAAGAATAGTTCAGATGAACAAGAACAGTGTAGTTCAATTATCAGAACAGGATGGAGCTTCGCATTCAGATCAGTTCATATAAGAAAACTAGAGCTTAATTGATGAGAACATATTAATGAAGTTCAGATTATATCAGCACTCGCTATCAGCTCAGACATACAAAACATTTTGAATGGATTAACTTAAGACTGAATAGAAGAGGTTCAAACTTATTTGCCGTATACGACAAAGACCAGTTCAGAAAAGTCAAAGATCATAAGTATCCTCAACTATCCCCATACGAAGAAAGGACGACAGTTAAGTCAGAGTCAGAACTTTACAGAAGCATTTTCAAACGACTAGAAACTGGTTTCCAACCTTCATATCAGAACAGAGGCTATAAATACAAACTCAACTGAAGCAATCAGAAGAGAAGAGAAGCTGCATGTGTGCACAGAGTGTTGGTTCGTACAAGAAAATAAAAATCAGTTGTACACCTACAGACGTCGTCGTAATGTCTTGAATATCGATTAAGAAGACAACAGTGTATGAGATTACATTTGAGAGTATACACTGTAATAGAATAATCATCTCTCTATCTCTCACACATACACATTCACTCACATATTTGAGTGGTGGGCGAAACAAATTAGCTGAGCGAATATAAATCAAATATACAAAACTGTCTTGACACGAAGACGTTATACTAAGTGTTTGTTATCTTGGCACAGAGACGTAACGAAGTGCAAATTGATGAGTCTAGAAGACTCAGTTTGGGTAGTGTGGTAAGTTCCAGGTGAGGTGGTTTGTACAATCTTTTAATCAAAGTTTTCTAGTAGAACCTTCCGATTTGAAATAAGGGGAGACGTGAAAGCGTTAGCTTCGAACTTCCAGAAACAAATATCTTATCAGCGTACTGTTTATTGCTTTGTCTGCATTCATGCTTTAAACTGTTTTAAAGTTTCAGCTTTAAGGGAGTATGTCGAGTATTTTTCGTTGGGTATTTCAGACCAGACCCGATATACTCTCGACACTCAAATCCTTTCGAGAACAGAAGTTATTGCAACTCTCTTATTCACATCGTAGTTAGGCAGTGCGTGCTGTCTTGTTACTTTTAAAATGTTGTTTTTTTAAACGTGTATTGTCTGTGTTCCGTGTTGTCCCCTCCGCATGACGCAATCTGATCTGATATTTTCTATCAAATCATCTCTGACATATTTCAAGATAATATAGCTGTTTGTCTAAAAGATTTAACAACTACGACAAATATCAGGATATCAAAGATAATGATTTAGCCAAGGTTTTCGTATTAAGCTTAAAGGACGATAGACATTTAATACTAAGTACATTTCTTGGAAAGATACATGAGGAAGCCTGAAAGATCAATACTTTTGTAAGTATAATTTGAATTTGTTTTAACGTTAAAGATACAGAAACTACAAAAGGGTGAAAGGATGAAGGAGAAAAAAAGGAGAGACAATATATGATGACTACGACGGGGAACAAAACAAACAATGTCCAGAGCAAAATAAAACTGTGATAAAAAAGCGATATGTCATTATTCTCAATACTCATCAGCTCATTCTCATTGAGATATCAGATCATTAGGATCACTTTGAGCGATGGAATTTCTTTATATAAGAATTTTTAATTGATAGAAGTATATTTCTGTTTAGAGATAAAAAGCCTAGGAGTTTCGGCTCATGTATTGAAAACTGGCTAAAGTGGATCTGTACAACTTAATTATATTAATCCAAGTCTTCTAGTGAATTCTTCTGGAAACAAAAGAAGGGAAGACGTAGAAGCTTAGTTTCATAACTTTCAGAGCAAATATCTCGACCCATTCTCTCTTTATATGTTCTCTGTATGTTAAATGTTAAATTAAGCTATTTTCATACACTATTTGTATGAGCGAGAACCAAGTTGAGCTATTAAATCAGATCAACTTACAATATTAAACGTGTTTATTCACCCCACTCAAAACACACTTTTAGATAATATCAAGGAAAGTCTGTTCTTTCCTTTGATCTTTCGTCTTTCTTCTCATCTTTTCTGGGTATGTCCTCCGTCTTTGGCCTGTTACAGTCAGCAGCAAAATGACCTGGACGACCACAGTTGAAACAGTTCATATCAGTAGATAACTTTTCAAATTTATTATAATTATTATAAGATAAGGAAGGGGTTATAGGATTTTCTTATGAAGTTTCCAAACTTCTTAACGAAGAGGGACATGGCATCGTTGCTGAGTTGTTCCGCAGATTTTCTCGTGCTTGGAGAGCACTGTTCAGATGTTGTTGCCGCCAGTGCTTTGGTTGGTTGAGATGTTGAAGGTCCAGCTTCAGAACTTGTTTTCAACTCAAACTCATAGGCTTTAAGATTTGCAAAGAGGTCATGCAATTCCAGCTTGTTCAGATCTTTGGATTCACGCATACCCATGGTCTTAACATCCCACTCTCTGGGCAACGCTCTCATCACCTTCAACGCCAACTCACGGTTGCTGTATTCTTTGCCCAAACTGGTAAGCTCTATCACCACAGCACTAAACCGCTCATCGAAATCTGTCATGGTGTCTCCATCTTCATCTTCATTGACTCATATTTCTGCTGAGCCACAGTAAGCTTGTTCTCCTTTGTCTCATCATTTCCCTCACATATTTGTATTAGCTTCTCCCAAATCTCCTTGGCAGTGGTACAGGTTTTGATTTTGCTGAACATATTTTTGTCCAGCGTCTTGTATAGAATATCCCTGGCCACATTGTCCAGATTCGCCTTCTTTTTCTCCTCATTGGTATACTCATGTCTCCTCTTTTCCACATACTCAGGTGCACCATCAGTCGTCGCGAATGCTATGTTGATCTTCATTATTTTCATTGGACCATCAGTGATGACTAACCACATATCATCGTCTTGAGCAGCTAAGTGCGCTTGCATTCTGATCTTTCAGTCATCATAGTCCTCCTTAGAAAACATAAGAATCTTGTTGTGAGAGGTAGACATATTGAAATATATAAATCACAATAACAAACTGTTCAATACTGAGATAGCGCAGGCTCTGATACCACTTGTTAGGAAAGGATCAGATCTCACCCTAACAAATCGAAGGGACGTGAGATCTGATCAGACAAAATTGAGGTGAAATACACACTTGTTAGGAAAGGGTCAGATCTCACTCTAACAAATCGAAGGGACGTGAGATCTGATCAGACAAAATTGAGGTGCAATACCTCAGTGTCCTTGAACATATATGAGCACCGAGAACAGATCTGGATTGGCATTAAAATACCAATCGAAAGTATCCAGAACTGAACTCTAATTTTAAAACGAAGCTAAAACAGATTTTAAATATAATGCGGTGCGTGTATGCGGAAAGCGTAAGGAAATTACTCGGCTGTTTGTTTCTGGAAGTTCGGATCTCAAATATCCTACGTCTCCCCTTCTTCTTTTTCAGGAAGATTCCACTAGAAGAATTTGATCCGTAGACCCAATCAGATTTGGGACTTACCCACTGCCCAAATCTGAACTCCTAGAATCTACACCAGCTCTTAGCTGTGTTCACTCAATCACTTCTTTTATGCCTCAGTGAGAAAGGCTACATACACAGAGTTTAACGTCTTCGTGCTTGGACGGTATTGGTGTTTGGTTTTGGTTTTGATTCACTCACTATTCTATATCGCACATCTCTCGTATATATGTGAGTGAATCTGTGTGTGAGATTTTTACAGTGAACGCTCAACTCTCGAATATTAAATCTCACACAGCAAGGAAGTGCTTCATCAAAGCTGATAAGGTTCAGCAGTCGACACTTGCAATTATCTCCTTCTCCATGATGGTCGACTGCTTCACCTTTATGTGTTTCTTCCTGTCAATCGAAATCGTCGCATCATCTTTTCTCTCAAAATCTTCTTGTATAAATAGCCTCTGTGCAAATTAATCTGTTGGACACAAGTTTCTTCCCGTTGAAAGGTGTTCTGTAAAGTACCGACAGAGTTGTCCTTGTGTCCTTTATTTTCAGGCTTTTGTCGACTTCTGAATAGGCTTGATATGTTCACATCTGAATAGGCTCAGCAGTTGACTTCTATGCTCCAGTTAATCTTCATATCTGATTCATCAACTGCTTCGCCTCTGAATGTTCTTCATCACATCTGATTCAGCTTCTGCTCACATCTGAACTAGTCTTCGATCTTTGATCAGCTTCTGCTTGCATCTTTTCTTCACATCAGATTTCTCTTCGCACTTGATCTAGATTCCTCCTTCACAGCTGATCCAGACTTCTCCTCACATCTGAATCGTTCTTCTGTTCATAGCTGGATCCAGATCTCTTGTCTTTAACATCTGACTCAACTGCTCTTGTCTTCACATCTGTTCAGACTTCACATTTTCGCATGAGACCTGTGCTATTCCCTCCTAAACGGTCCAACGAGCAAGACTCACCAGCTTCGCTCGTGACCTAAGCCGCTTTTCGGCCAAATTCCTTCGTTTAGGCCTCCGAAATCGCGTTTTTCTATTTTTCAGATCTTGGTCTGCTACTGTATCAGATCTGATTGAGTTATTGTATCAGATCTGATACATCTCACTGCTGCACAGCTCTCGATGACGTCACGGAATCTGAAATCTTTAATTCTCTTATCTTCTGCGAAACTCTCAATGACGTCACGGAATCTGAAATCTTCAATTCTCTTATCTTCTGTCTACGTTGCTAATCCAGCTGTGAACTTTCACTGATAAACACTCGTCTGTCCAGATCTCTCTTGTTGTATTTCCAGCTAACATCTGCACACTTAGTAGAAACATTAGAAACACAATAACAAGTTTTGTGTAATTCAAAACTCAGATCTGGATCTGTTATCCGGATCCAACATCATCTCCTTGAAGAAGTTTGTTTTCTTTTGGCAACTCAGCAACAACATTATCTAGAATCACATCAACTACCTTTGGTGAATTGTCAAACTCGCCTACATCCATGTTCTTTCCAACCTCCTCCATTTCAGTGTCACTATTCTCATCCTTCTCATCTAACACTTCCTTCATTCTGCCACGGTCTAATTTAACACGTCTCTTTTCCAATTGCTTCACCTCAACTTTTTGTTCTTTTCCATTTTCGTCGGTTCTTTTCCAATTGCTTTTCCTTGCTTATGCATTACTTCTACAAAGATATTTAATTTTCTCAAAATACTATATCCTAATAGACTCGAAGTTTAGTATATGCTGCTTATTTAATTTCATATCTTACTTAAACCTATATAAGTAATCATTTTTATTTTAGATAATTTTTTCATTCAAATTAGTTTAAATTTCTTTCTATGGTGTAAAATGAATTTTCTATTGCACACACATTGTCAATCTGTCATCCATCAATACTACAATAAAAAAAAACTTTAGTCTCACCCAATCCAACTGCTCATTCGTAAATATAACGAACTCACCGTGCTTTACATTTGGGCTGAAAAAAGTGCATCAAGATTATAAATACTAAAGTTGATTTAAACCCAGGGTATGTTTTTCTGATTAAAGTGGCCTCAAGTTTCAAAACTTCAAAACAAAATAACTCTGTGTTTCCAAGAAGAGGATTACTATCACGTCTTCTATTTCCTGCGTAAGAATATGAAGCCAACGACCACTGATATGCCAACAGCAGCCACCGGGACGACCCAGTATTGCTTACTGAAATTCAAGATCTTACTGGGGAGGTCTTCATGTTTTTGTTTCTTGTAAACTATTTCCATTTTTGGAATAGCAGGGACCGTTGGGTCAAGTTCCCCGATGAAGATTGTTCCATCAGTTCCCTTGCAGTTTTACTATGTCCCGCATCTTCAAATTCCTCGGTGGCGTCTTTGCCTTTTTACAAAAAATTAAAGAAGCCTTCATTGTGGCATCAGGTGTGCAGAACATTATCTTCTTGATGAACAATTTAAATCAGGCACTTCAAATCAGGCACTTGTCTTTTGAATAAACAAGTTAAACAGATTTGAAGCATGTAACACAAGCTCGTACCTGTAGCCTCAAGTAATATATCATCACCACCTGGATGTTCTTCTAAATATGACGTAACATCGTACACCTGGTGACGTAGAAGCAAAGCATTCAGAACTCAAGTATCTTACAATAATCCCAAGGGTGAAAAGTTTTGGATGGAGGAAAACAACAGAATCCCAAAATTTAAGGGCCTTCGCACGCATATTCGCACACAAGGAAGATGTGAAAAATGTATAAGGGTAATCATATCACTCAAATAAACTTGACATCCTTTTATATCACTCTTTGGTTATCAAGTAGTTCTTCAAATGATAAGAGTATGAGAGACGGTGCAATGGAACCGATCACATCGCCTTAAATCAGAGACTAATTTAGCAGACAACTGAACTTCCCACACAAACGAAAAAAATTAAATAAAAAAAAGAATCACGGATTAAAATCTTGTACAATCTCAAGACAGCCTTTTAATTTAGCTAAGAATTCAAAATACTGCTCAGATTTTGTTGAGATCAAATAGAAACGGTTATCCATAACCTAACAATAATAAAAGACTGCTTCGCAAATGCAAGGTTATGCATGTGTTTTGATCACCAACATCAAATCGCCAATCAATTAGCAGCAAACTCATTGAACCATTGACTGATAGAACCAAACTAACCAGATGCTTCAATACATCCACTTGTTTTTGCAATCAACTGAAGCTATATCAATGTTTCCACATACCCTTGGGAGCATAACAAGTTTTCTAATTGAAACTAGAGATGCACATAATAACAAGAGTATACTGGTTGTCAAGTGCAAAACAAGCTATCTCAAGCACATAACAGTTGGAGAATTAGTCACATGATCACAATTTATCCACACCATAAACACCCCATAAAATTTCCTTGTCTTTTTGGTGTGCCACCAATCAAAATTGAACATAATAACCTTACTTTTATTGTTTAATCAGATGGAGTTTGAAATTTCTCTTTTTTGGCAAAAAACTATCCAAACTTAGTACATAAACATATTTTTGTGGGAAGATTTTCACATTTTTAAATCTGATTTGATTGATTACATAACTTATAACAGGAGATAATATATAGAACATATGCAATGTGTGTCCTTTGCAGCAAGTAGGAATTATATATTAAAGGAGTACACCTTTTTCCGAATTAATAACATGTTTAATAAAGGTGGTCCATTTCTTTTTCCTACCTGTATTTTTATTTTTCGTAGAAACCATACCCAATCTAATGATTCGCTTGGGCTAAAAGAAAATGCTCGAATGAATACCAGGCATTGAGAGATTTGGCCAAATCCAAACTAGTGCTGCTCTAACCTAGAAAGCATATAGTGGGATTTCACCTTAAACTTGAATATACAACCCTTCCCTGGACCGTGTGGTCAAAGTCTGAACTAGTTTCGGAATATAAAAAAACTAATAGCAACAGAGAAACTGGGGAGATAGCTGAGTAATTTTCCTTCAAACATTAGGCTTACAAAAGTCAAATCTGGATCAAATACAGATGAAGAAAACAGTCTCAAGTTTAGAGGACATTCAAAATAGATGATACTGAGATTGAAGAAAAAGAACAATCTGCTAAATAGGACGATCAGAAATCACAGAGATCATCGCCACAGGATTCGGTAACACATACGGCTTCTGCTAAATCGACACGTTCTGCATATATTTTTCGAGTAGCTAAAGTTAGCAGAATTGTCTACAAACAAAACACGTCAATATTTCGTGCTACCTAACTCCACACAAAAGACTATACTTTAGGGCCATTGCCTCATGCGTAATTAACTCAATCTCGAAACGTAATTCAATCAGCTCATAAGAACGATCCAACCCCAAACACCAAGCTGAATCGCAATTAAGACAAAAAGCACCAGACAACACTGTCACCCATGACCCAACGGGACATGGGAAACGCCAAAAAATAGGAAATGAAAAAAATGAAACCCCGAAAACAACGTTAAAACAACCACAATCAAACCAATAAGCAGAGATCGGAGAACCTTTCCGTCAATAACGACCCAACAATCTTCACTGGTGTTGTGCTGCGACGCTTCTTCCATTGTGTAAAGCTTTGTTATTGTAGGCATTATGACCCCTTTCCCGCCGCCGCCGTTGCAGCCGCTATTACGCCCGCGAGTATGTGGCGTGCCCCGATATCTCGAGTTCCCTTTCTATAAAGGGTTTTTAATTTAAATAATACAACAATTAATTACTTTTACCCAAATATCAAATAAATAAATAAATAAAAGTAATAATAATAATAATAATAATATAAATCATGAAATAAATTATTAAGAATATTTAATAATTTTCTGAATAAAAATGATTTGAATTATAAATAATTCTTATGAGGAATGGCCAAATTAAAAGGTAAAAGAATTAACAATAAATCGATTCAATTTAAAAAACGAATGATTGCTTTGATTTGTTTTAGGTTGAATCAGTTTATCCGATATGAATTATGTATTTTCATAAAATTCCAACTGAGCTGAATAAACCGAGTTTCCAATTCTATATATATATAAAAATAAGTAATTCTGTTAAAACTAATAATCTAAAAATAGAAAGATAATAATCCAAAAATTACTTTTCATATTAAATAATGATACAAAAGTTTTAATTTAGATATCAAATGATGATCCATAAAGTTACTCAATTTTTGTTAACATTTAAGATTCTAAATTTGAAAATGGAATGTATTACTTTGAAAAATTGTTATTGTAGACATAGTAACAAAATTTCTAGAATTAGAAATGATATTATTTATTAAAAAGTAGTTTACAAATACAAAAAACAAATAATTTAGATATCATAATGAGCTAAAAAATTTAATCACGATATAAGATCAAATTCAAATTTGAAAAAAAAATATATATTACTTTGAAACATTGTTGTTGCTGTACATATAATTTTATACGTAAAATTTCTAGAACTTTATTAAAAGGATATATTTAATAAAGAAATACTTTACACATCAGATAATTATCCAAAAAATTAATTTAGATATCAAACAAATGATCCAAAAGTAACTCAGTTTGATGTGATCGAAAAAGGGTGTGTCGTGAGCTCTCACACAACTCGGATATCGGAACTTAGAACTAAAAATCAGATTACGTTCATTTAAAAACGGTTTGAAAGAGGAGCACGCAATAGGGAAACCAAATTGCGTTTGAGCTGGACCAGCAGCTCTGCGAGCTGATCTAGATCGCGTACGTTCTGGTCTGTTAAATGTTGACCTGCAATAGCTCATGTTCTTGAAAAGTTTGTGCACCGGGGAATAGATCAGGTAAGATATAAAATCTTGCGAAAATAACCTGAACTACCCTCTGAAAATTTAAAGCTGTTTAAACAGGTTAAAATATATGTATGCGATGCAATGCAGAAAGCTGTAAGTAAATGTACGCTGCAATTTGTTTATGGAAGCAGAGCTGAATCTCATATGTCTTCCATTCTTCCACACAGGAAGGATCCACTAGAAGATTTGATCTTACACCTCGTGTACAGACCCGATCCAACAGCCCTCAAGCAACGAGAACTCATAGCCCCAAATGCACACCAGCTCGCAGGCTGTGTGTCTAACTAACACTTTTTTTACGTCTAAGTGAGAAAAAAGACAACATGAACTTGTTTAACGTCTCTGTTCAAAGACTGATAGGAAATTGGTTTTGTTTGAGATTCACTCAGTTAATCTAATCAGCTCTCTCTCATATATGTGAGTGAATCATGTGTGAGAATTATACAGTGTAAGCTCACTCTCAAATATATTCTCACACACTAGGAAGTGCTTCTATCTAAGCTTATATCTCGATGTCTTCACAGGGTTGTGCAGGCGACTATAGTAACTCATTGAAGCTCAGGGCATGTATACCAGCTCACACCTCGACACACGAACCAGCTTGCACACCAGCTGTCACCTGAGTGTGCAAACTTTGCGACTAGTACCGCTCTCTGTTTTGTGTCTTTCTGCACTTGTGTTCTGTTTCTCTCATCCCAATTCCCGTCTCTCTCCCCTATGCTTGTGTTTCTGCTCTTGATATATAATGCCTTTTTCTGCAAATCTATCTGTTGGACACACGGTGTAGCCGTTGAAAATGCTTCTGCAAAGTTCTGACAAAGTTGTACCTTGTGTCCTTTACCATTAAATGTTTTGCAGGCTTTGTTGATTTTAAGCTCTCTTCATTTCTGCGCTTGCAGCCTTTGCTAACTTTGAGCTCAGTAAATGTTGTACCTGATGTGGACAGGACGAAGCAAATCAGTTTGAACAATATAATCTCCACAATACTTGTGTTCAAACTGCTTTGTTCGTCTGAGCTGGTTTGTCTAGATCTGGTCTCATTGAGTTGGTTGCTTCTCATCTAAATTGATCTTGTTCACAACTGCTCCAATCTGATCTACACTTCGTTCTGAGCTGCTCTTGAGTATTCCAAGCTGATTTGAACACTGTGAGCTCCAAGCTGGTTTCCTTCCCAGCTGGTCTCTTCTTTTATTATGTGTATGTGCTTGTGATCTTCCTCCATGACGGCATCACAAGAGTACACTTGACAAATCTTGCACCAGTGATTATATTCCTTCTTCTTTGGATCATCGCCTGTTCTGATTCAGCTTTCAATGGACCGCTATACTCGTGATCTGAACTCTAATCTGCACTTGATCACTGATCTGAACTGTTATTCTCCTGAGTTGATTTTCCTTCTGTTGTACCAGCTTGGACGTCCCCTCACTCTTACAGCTTGGATGTCTTCTGCTTTAGCAGCTTGGACGTCCCCTCACTGTTCCAACTTGGATATCTTCTCAACAGCTTGCAGCTCTCATCTAATCCGATCTGCTACATTAGGCTTATCCAGCTCGCATCCATCTGCTACTACCTTTGTATCAGCTTAGACCTATGGAGACTGATCGAGTACACTCTGCTCTTGGATTTCTTCTTCCACAATATTTTCTCATATTCATCTTCATCTTCATCTTCCACATCATCCACAATAAACCCATCCGAGCTGGTTTGTCCTTCACCAGCTTGCTTCTAAGCTACTCTGATAATGACGAGGGACTGCACATTGATCCTAAATCATTAGTAAAATAATAGTAGGTTTTGTGTTAATCAAAATTAAGATTTTTGATCTGTAAACACAGATCCAACACAGTTTTTTTTTAAATTTAAGATCAAATTCAAAAATGAAAAATTCAAGATCAAATTCAAATTTTAAAATTTTACTCTATGCATTTTTATTGTTATACATATATTTGTTAAATGTATAGTAATAAATTTCTAAAACTTTGTTAAAATGATATGATTTATTCAAGAAGAAACGATGAAACGATGAAATTAATAATATATATGTGTGCGTTCGCATGTGCGTGCCTGTTTTATATATATCAGACATTTATGCTAAAAATAAAAAAAATATAGGATCAGAAATTGAGTTTAGGGAGGGCGAATTTTTCTTTCGAAAACACTGTTTAGGATCAACGGTTTTACCAGCTGACTTAGGTCTCAGTCTCGGCTGAGTTTTTCAAACTTATTTTGCGGAAGGTTTGAGCAATAAGTGAATATAAATGCAATAAATAAATATATTGGACAACAGATTTGTTTATGAAAATTCGAAGCAAGGCTTCTACTCTATTCATCCAAACTGGAAGTATATCAACTGAAATACTTTGATATGATTATATAAAATAACCAAATCCACTCATTCAGCTCGCAACTAATATGAGCTCCTAGTAGTACTAAATAACATACTCTATTAGTTTATACTAAAATAAGTTTTAGGCTAAACTAATGTTCTATTAAGCTAAAACCTGATTTCATTTAGTAAAGCTGAATTGATACATGGAAAGTGTAAGCCAACGATAATTGGAAAACTTAGAAAATCTCGTAGAGCGTTTCCAATTTAAAAATCTTTGTTCCTCTCTATGCTTATGGTATTCATAGCTTTGTTCCTCGTACATTTGTCCTTTGGAAAATGCACTCTGCAAGCTTTGTACTGATACATTAAATGTTTTTCCTTTTTGTTCTATAAGACAATCATCACACTTGAACAACTCCGATATTGTTATGATTGTTGCCTTACATTCTAACATTCATAAATACTATTCTTACATCACATGCTCGATATCTGCTCTCATCTAATATGATGATGTCCTCACTTTTCTGATCTTCTTAGCTTATCTGATCTGATTCTCTCATTAATATGCTCTGATATGCTATCTAATCCAAACTATAATATGCTATTGAACATCCAATCTGATATGCTACTCAACTTATCATCCTAATTTGTGCAAAATAGACTATGTTACGGTCAAGCGCAACCTAATATCTAATCTTTTCTGGTCTCAAGCCACCACTGTTTCCATATCAGATTTCTTATGCGCTTAACCGTTTTGTTATCCCAAACTTTAGAATATTTGGCTCAACAAAAAGTATACACACACATCATCATCATCATCATCATTAAGAATAATTTAGACTGTAAATCGGGCCACGCGGCCCGCATCACATTGAATAAATGGGCCACACCTGAAGTGTAAGAAGAGTCCGTTTCAGGTCTGATTATGTTGAAGCCGAAAACTATGTTTAAGCAAACATGATATTAACTTCAATTTAATATGTCTAAGAAGAAATTCATAAAAGAATTATGTTCCACAACTATGCTACAAGAGACATTAAATATATATTTTACGTTCGTACTTGGAAAAAAGCGAAACATCTTGATTATTGAATCTTATATATGTAAGTTTACCATCTAACAGTAAGACGAAGTATGTTTTGGCTTTATAAATTAGTGTTTTCGATATCTTTGTCTATATATTTTGAAATCTAGCATTATTTTGTTTTAAAAAATACAAAATTGAACTCACCTTATTGTCTAGGATAGCCCACTTTTGAATTCTCCTCGTGCCCAAAGAATATCAAGTACGGACCCCAACGTAATAATAATTCGCCAAGATAGAAGCTTTTCATCATATTTCAAATAAACCATATCTACTTTTATGTGACATAGGCCAGAAACTTGTAATTATATTTATGCAAGTAATGAGTAGACTCAGAAATATTCGATACGAATGCGATAGAGCACTCTGAATGCGCTTGTACAATTTTTCTTTTATTGATTTTTTATTTATATTTAAATTGGATGATATCATAATTATAAAAATTAAGGATAAGGGGTTATAGTGGAATTTTCAATAATTATTTTTAAATATGTGCAACCATAATTATAAAATTTGCGGAGGGACCCCACAGCAACTTGGAGTTATAAAGTTAAAAGAAAGAAACGAAATTCATGTGTGGTGATATTGTGGATGCCAAGATAGTTGAAAATATTTGAAAGCTTTGGGCAATCGGATAGAACAACAATCAAATATTTAACGATGGTAGATAATCATTATGATGCCCCCCGTTGCCACCTCAGGACCCGAGGACCGAACATGCTCCGCTTACCGACCTATGCGCCTAAGATCGGGAAGTCACCCGAGGACACATGCTTAGTTCGGGAATATTTCCCGAGAACAATGCCATAGCTACCAGAATCCAGTCCAAATATGTCTTTCCTTAGTTAAAGAATCCAGGGACGATACGTCTTTCCTTGTTTAAACGATAAGATCCAGAAGATCGCGGAGAATATCTCGCCCGAGATACCCGGTGTAGGCTAATATTCGCCAGGATATGCTCATCTCCACCGCCTAGCCCCTCTATAAATACCAGGTACGCTCCATTCATTCACACACATCATTTTAGCATTTTCTTGCACCCAGCATATATTTTCCTGCTCTATTTTTTACTCTCGCATCCCGCCTGACTTAAGTATCGGAGGGGCTTCATCGGACACACTTCCGGCGCCCTTGGACCTGTAAATTGTGGCTGCAGGCACCAAGAAGAAGGGTTTTCCATTCACCAGTGACCGACGTCCCGAGCTCCCGACGTGGTGGTATTAGCTCGTCGGCTGAGATAATTTGGCTACATCAATTGGGGCCGTCTGTGGAAAACGTAGAAGAAAGAAGATAAGATGTCACCAAAGAGGACTAGAGCTCAGGGGACTGAAGAAACCAGCCACACGGAGAATCTGTCTCAGGGGTCGGAGAACCCGAGTCTCACTGTGGAACAAATAGCTCAACTGATAGCAACCACCATGGAGCAGATACTAGCCAACCGGCCTGAGTCGCATCCTTCGCCTGGTCAGCAAGCCGAGGAGATCAGGAAGCTGCAAGAGGAAATTGCACGCCTGAGGGAAGAAAGGAGCACGGGCCCAACTTCGCCGCCAGCTCGAGAAGTACCCTTCTCTCCTGAGGTACTGGCTGCCGAGCTACCCCAACACTTCAAACTCCCGAACGTAGGAGAGTATGATGGGATGGGGGATCCCGAGGAGCATTTGTCTCGATTCGAGAACACCACTCTCCTCCATCAGTATGCAGACCCCATCAAGTGCAGAGTTTTCTTGACCACCCTGGTCCGGTCAGCGCAGGAATGGTTCAACCTCTTGCCTACCGTGAGTATCAAGAGTTTCCAGGATTTTAGCCAGACGTTCCTCCATCAGTTCGCCAGTAGCAAAAAGCAGCCTATGACAACGCTGAATTTATTCACAGTAAAGCGAAGGAGCAGGAGAGTCTTTGGAAGTACATCAGACATTTCAACAGAACCATTATTGAGGTGCCGTCCGCTACGCCAGATCTGATAATCGGGGCCTTCACCCAAGGGCTGCGAGGGGGTGATTTCTTCAGATCCCTGGTCAAGAAGCCCCCGAAGACATTTGACGAGCTTCTCACTAAGACTGAAAAGTATGTTAACATGGAAGAGATACAGTCCTCGAGGAGGAATGAGCAGAGATAACCATCTCGCCTGGGTCGAGAACTTCGGACAGAGAGAGCTACTCCGAGGCCGTTTAGACAGGAACCTCCTCTGCTGATGGGACAGTTTGAAACTCGGACGCCACTAAAAGTGAGCAAGGTTCGGGATTTGGAGATCTGTGATGAATGGAAAGTAATGCAGCAACCTCGGGGAAGCGACGAGGCCCCAAGGAATCCCAGGTCAGATAAGTTCTGTGATTGCCACAGGGACTACGGGCATACCACCGTCAAATGTCGGCTCTTAGATCAGGAGTTGGAGCGTATCATCCAGATTAATCCCGATCTGTGAGCGGTGCTGGTTGAATACATGTCACGTCGATGGGAGAAGAGGCCTCAGAAATAAGATGGTAGGCGACACGAGGATAGAGCTTCTGGTCGGGAGGGAGCACCTCGGAATCAAGACCAGAACCCTCCTCGAGAGGGGCAGCGATCACCCCAACCCCGGGGCATTATTCAGATGATATCAGGAAGACCTACTGATGGGGACTCCAACCGGGCGAGAAAGGCACGGTGTCGAAGGATGGAAGCCATGGAGATAGAGCGGAAGTGCTCGCGTCCTACGATATCATTCGGCCCCAAGGACCTACCAACAGATATCGAGACGCACAACGACGCTTTGGTTATTCGAGCGATGATTGCGAATTATGAAGTGGCTCACATCTTTGTGGATTCTGGGAGCTCGGTTAATGTGTTCTTCAAGGGTGCTGTGGATCAGATGGACCTCGAGGGGTATCGCCTGGAGTCAGCGCAAACGTCGCTGTTCGGGTTCACAGGCCATTCCTTGCAACCAGTAGGGATCGTCCAGCTGCCTCTTTCACTGGGGTCAGGAAATCTGAGGAAAACTAAGGTCATCGAGTTCACTGTGGTAGACTCGCCTTCTTTCTATAATGTCATACTAGAAGGCCGGCCATGTGGCTGCATTCATGGCCGTAGCCTCGGCCTTACATCAGAAGGTAAAGTTCCCAGTGGGGAATGAGGTAGGAGAAGTACTTGGGAACCGAAGGATGGCGAGGAAGTGTTATGTGGAAGAAGTACAGATTGAGCAAAAGGTGGCTAGAGTTCGAACGCATGGCTATCCGAAGGCTTAAGAGGAGGCAAGCATCGAGGGCATGATAGAAGACGCGCTACCTGTTAGAGTAGGTGCCCAACTAGCCAACTTGTGACTTGTGGGTTCTTGTTGACTCTTTGTAAAACGATCTTTATTTATGAAATTCGTATTCTTTTATGGTATTCTTTATCTTCATTATTTTATAATTTTAACAATTGTGTTGGATAAAGACCTGGAATGTACCATAGTGTATGTTAGATATGATAGTGGATATGATGGCTATCATGAAACACATCTAATAGTCACTGTGTATTCTAAACTCGTTCCGAGTCGATTGGGCCGTCGAAATGAGGATAAGGCCGCCCGAGCTTGAGACTAGCATCTGCGATGTGAAGTACCACGTTTCATTGGTAGGGAACATTGTGATGTTCTGAGCATGCAGATGGATAGTGACCTGGTGATCTATCGAACTACCCTCGTTCGGACTTTCCAAGTGGTTACCATTTGTCGAGTGGATTAAGTCCAAGGTCTTGTTTGTACAGATTATCCCTCATTACTCGAAACATCATTGAGACTCTACATGATAGGTGCCTCACTTTGACCCGTTTACCGACTCAGTTGGGGTCATCAAGTGGCGGGATTGGGTGAGGTCCCGATGCATGTAGGAGTCGATGCTTCGTTGTCGAGGATTCACCGCTCGCCCTTATGCGTGGATATCCTATGCTATCTGAGGGGATAATAGTATATAAATCTCTGGCCACAGTACTGGATGTGTTTTAGGTAAATGAGTTTAACCAGTAACACTCGCGATGTCACTATTTGATCTCCAAGATGTATGCATAGCTATCAGATCTCTAGCGACTCTCGATTTACCGATGGTCGTTGATCTGATCGGGATATATGTGTTGAAAGGACCGTACTGTATGCTAACCATGACCAACTGGTTCTTGCAGGCACTATCAGTGATACCTAGGGGAT
>KV014369.1:0-63487 GCA_001598015.1 Dorcoceras hygrometricum | reverse complement strand
TCATCTCAAAGAACTGTACGGGGAGAACTCTCGACATGAGAGGTTCACGGCTGTGAAGGAGTTTAGGGCGAGCCGTATGCATGATGGGACTTCGGTCCGCGAGCATGGGGTTCGTATGATTGGGCTTATTGAAAATTTGGTGGGCCTTGATATCACGCTTCCACATGAGCTGTCTGCGGATTTGCTTCTCCTCTCACTCCCTGCTGCGTTCGACCCCTTTGTGGTCAACTTTAACATGAACAAGATGGAAGCCACCCTTGAAGAGGTGGTAAACATGCTTGTCGTGTTCGAGGGGACCATAAAGAAGGACAAGCCTGTCCTCCTTATGGGCTCTTCTTCCTCTACGAAGAAGGGGCCCAAACGCAAGGGTAAGAAGCGTTCTGTCCCTGCGAAGGAGGGAAAGCCCACCAAGAAGCCCAAGGTAGGGACTTCAAAGCCGAACAAATCTGAAGATGTTTGCCATCACTGTCACAAGCCTGGACACTGGAGGAGGAACTGTAAGGATTACCTTGAGCATTTGCGAACTGCAAAAGGTATGTTCTACATTGAAATACATATGTCTCTTAACTCTACTTCTTGGGTACTTGATACCGGATGTGGATCTCATATCTGCAATTATTTGCAGGTAATGACAAGAAGCCGACGTCTTAGAGAGGGTGAGACCCACTTGAGGCTTGGCAACGGAGCAAGGGTTGCTGCTGTAGCTATAGGAGATGTTTATTTATTTCTGTCTTCAAATTTTAAGTTGTTGTTGAGAAAAGTTTTATTTGTTCCTGAATTAATAAAGAACATCATTTCTGTTTCTATGCTTGATAGTGATGGATATTCTTGTCATTTTGCCAATTCGATTTGCAATATATACAAGAATGAATGTTTTTGTTGGAATTGGGGAACGCGAAAACGATCTATACACCTTAAAATTAAAAGAAGTTCCAACTCACGATGTGGAAACACATGCAACAACAATAAAAAGGAAAAACGATAGTTTGAACCCGACACAACTTTGGCACGCTAGGCTAGGTCATGTTTGCTTAAATAGGATGAACAAGTTGATTAGGAGTGACATGTTTGATATGTCTGACATTAACTCCCTACCAACTTGTGAGTCTTGTCTCAAGGGAAAAATGACTATGCCCTTCACGGGCAAAGCTGAACGTGCTGAAGGCCTACTGGATTTGATCCACACTGATTTGTGTGGTCCACTTAGCATTGGTACTAAGTCCGAGCACACCTACTTCATCACCTTTACCGATGATCACTCTAGGTATGGGTACTTGTACTTAATGAAGCACAAGTCTGAATCATTTGAAAGGTTCAAAGAATTCAAGGCTGAAGTGGAAAATCAATTTGGAAAAAAGTATTAAAACACTTCGATCCGATCGAGGTGGAGAATACTTGAGTGCCGAGTTTCAAGACTATCTTAAAGAGAATGAGATTCTCTCACAGTGGACCCCTCCGATCACACCACAACTCAATGATGTAACGGAGCGTCGTAATCAAACCTTGATGGACATGGTTCGATCTATGATGAGTTTCACTGAACTTCCTGCCTTGTTTTGGGGCTATGCGCTCGAAACGGCGGTTATGTTGTTGAACAATGTCCATACCAAGACAGTGGATAAGACTCCATATGAGATATGGATGGGCAAGCCACCCAAATACTCATACTTTAGGTTTTGGGGATGTCCTGCTTATGTGAAGCAGACAGTGGGAGATAAGCTGGATAATAGATCCATCTTATGTTACTTTGTTGGGTATACAAAGAATTCTATTGGATACTACTTCTACTATCCCAATGAAACAAAAGTGTTTGTTTCTAGAAATGCCACCTTTCTGGAAAGGGAATTTCTACTTGATAGAAAAGACAAGATAGTAGAACTCGAAGAGGTTCGAGAACAACTGAAGTACCAAGTGAGTCTCCCGCACCTCAAGAGCCAATACTTGATATGGACACACCTAGGAGATCTGAAAGGATTCCTAGGGCTCTGGTTAGATATGAGTTCCTCCTTGAAGATGATCAAAGTGATCAAAGTATTGGATGTGATCCAAGAACTTTCAAGGAGGCAATTTCCGATGCCGATTCTAATTTGTGGCTTGAAGCAATGAAATCTGAGATTGACTCAATGCATTCAAACCAAGTTTGGACCCTTGTTAATCCTCCCGAAGGAATAGTTCCTATTGGGTGTAAATGGATATACAAGAGAAAGCTTGGGCCTGATGGTAAGGTACTGACCTACAAGGCACGACTGGTCGCGAAAGGTTACACTTAAAGACAAGGTGTTGACTATGATGAAACCTTCTCACCAGTCGCAATGTTCAAGTCAATTAGAATCCTACTAGCCATAGCCGCATGGTACAACTATGAGATATGGCAAACGGATGTGAAAACTGCGTTCCTCAATGGAAACAGTAAGGAAGAGATCTATATGATGCAGCCTGAGGGTTTCACATCTGTAGGAAGTGATCATAAAGTATGCAAACTTCAGAGATCGATCTACGGTCTCAAACAAGCATCGAGAAGTTGGAACCTGAGATTTGATAAAACAACTAAAGAATTTGGTTTCATCAAGAATCCCGAGGAGCCATGTGTGTATAAGAAGGTAGTTAAAAATGCTGTGACATTCCTTGTACTTTATGTTGATGACATTCTACTCATTGAGAATGATGTAGGAATGTTGCAGTCGACTAAAGTATGATTGTATAGTAGATTCTTGATGAAGGATATGGGTGAAGCATCCTATATTCTAGGAATATAGATCTATAGGGATAGATCGAAAAGGATGCTCGGACTCATCCAAGCTGCCTACATCGATACCATACTTAAGCGGTTCTCTATGGAAGAGTCCAAGAGAGGACACCTACCTATGTGCCACAGGGTCACTCTATCTAAGTCTATGTGTCCAAAGACTGATGAGGAGATAGAGAGTATGACACGTGTGCCATATGCCTGGGCAATATGTAGTATTATGTATGGCATGATCTCAATTAGTCCAGATGTCGCATATGCTCTGAGTGTCACGAGCCGCTACCAAGCCAATCCCGGCCAAATGCATTGGAAGGCTGTGAAAGATATTCTTAAGTACTTACGAAGGACTAAGAATATGTTCATGGTCTATGGGGGTGGTGAACTGAAATTGGAAGGCTACACTGATTCTAGCTTCCAATGTGATGTGGATGATTCGAAGTCAACCTCTGGATTTGTATTCATGCTCAATGGTGGTGCTGTCTCTTGTAAGAGTTCCAAACAAGACACCATCGCGGATTCAACCAATGAGGCTGAGTACATCGCAGTATCAGCTGCTGCAAAAGAGGCGGTTTGGATGAGGAATTTCGTCCAAGAGTTGGGCGTAATCCCTGAAGGAGTGGGTCCAGTCTCGGTGTACTGTAACAACACAGGTGCCGTTGCGCAAGCAAAGGAACTAGGTCTCACCAAAGATCCAAACACATACTGAGGAAATACCACATAATTCGGGATATTGTGGTTAGAGATGACATAGCAGTCGAGAGAGTCGCCTCTGCAGACAACATTGCTGATCCACTTACGAAACCCTTGCCAGGACCATTGTTTGGAAAACATCGCGAGACAATGGGATTACGTCTGATGAGTAGTTGGCTTTAGGGAAAGTGGGAGATTGTTAGAGTAGGTGCCCAACTAGCCAACTTGTGGTGTGTGGGTTCTTCTTGACTCTCTGTAAAACGATCTTTATTTATGAAATTCGTATTATTTTATGGCATTCTTTATCTTCATTATTTATAATGTTAACAATTGTGTTGGATAAAGACCTGTAATGCACCATAGTGTATGTTAGATGTGATAGTGGATATGATGGCTATCATGAAACACATCTAATAGTCACTGTGTATTCTAAACTCGTTCCTAGTCATTTGGGCCGTCAAAATGAGGATAAGGCCGCTCGAGCTTGAGACTAGCATCTGCGATGTGAAGTACCACGTTTCATTGGTAGGGAATATTGTGATGTTCTGAGCATGCAGATGGATAGTGACCTGGTGATCTATCGAACTACCCTCGTTCGGACTTTCCAAGTGATTACCATTTGTCGAGTGGATTAAGTCCGAGGTCTTGGTTGTACAGATTAGCCCTCATTACTCGAAACGTCATTGAGACTCTACATGATAGGTGCCTCACTTTGACCCGTTTACCGACTCAGTTGAGGTCATCAAGTGGCGGGATTGGGTGAGGTCCGATGCATGTAGGAGTCGATGCTTCGTTGTTGAGGATTCACCGTTCGCCTTTGTGCGTGGATATCCTATGCTATCTGAGGAGATAATAGTGTGACAAATATCTGGCCAGAGTACTAGGTGTGTTTTTGGTAAATGGGTTTACCTAGTAACACATGCGATGTCGCTATTTGATCTCCAAGATGTATGCATGGTTATTGGATCTCTAGCGACTCTCGATTTACCAATGGTCGTTGATCTGATCGAGATATTTGTGTTGAAAGGACCGTACTGTACACTAACCATGACCGAATGGTTCTTGCAGGCACTATTAGTGATACCTAGGGGATCATGGGGCGATGTTGCTAGACGCTTTACTATGATCCAATGGTTAGTCCGAAAATATGGTTTCGGAGTCGCAAATGTTGTGAGCCCACGGTTAGCTCTATCCCTGAACCATTGAGGGTCACACAAGTACTCTTTTCTCAATTCCCGCATGGAAATCAAGCTCAATTTGTTGAGTATAGGAGGAGGAAGGATGGAAGTGCGACTTCCTAAAATTAAATAGGGTCAAAATGCAATTTCCCTAAAGTTTGGGCTAGTTTGACTATCCTTGAAACTTGCAGGGGCCAAACTGCTATTTTGGATTAGGTGGTCCGAAAAATTGTTTTCACATCATAATGCTCAGTTTTGTAAATTGTGTAGATCGGTCCGATCTGATCGTCGATCGGGATAATGATGGAGCCACATTGATGGACTTGAAACGAAAGTGCGCTCTGGGACTGGGCCCGACCCAAACCCATTAAGCCGGTTCAAGCCCATGTAGAATCTATAAATAGGGCCCTAGGGTTTGCATTTGACATTGTACCAAACCCTAAACACTTCCTCCCTCTCCTCACATCCTCACGCCACCGCCGCCGCCCCGCCGTCGCCGCCCGTCGCCGCCGTCGGACTTGTTCCGACCGTTCCGACGAGGAGATTCCGTCCGTGAAATCTTCGTCGTGTTTTCTAGTGCAGACCGACGAAGGAATCGAGAATCCAGTCGTGGACCGGATTAGGAGGACGACAACAGCCTACCGTTGAAGTGCCGATTTTCTCGTGAAATTGGTCGGAGCTAGGCGACTAGACGCCAGAAAGGTACCAATCTAAACATCCTATGTATGTTTATGTACTGTTTTAATAGTGTATTTGTTAGGACCGAAAATCAACTTAACAGCGATGCTATTGTTCATTAAAAATTTTGCTCTGCTATAATGAGGTGCAATACCTCTGGTTCTTGAACATTAAAACAGAGCACCAGAGACAGATCTGGTATGTAATAAAAACATGCGGAAAACACCAGAACTGAATCCTAATTTTAAAACGATGCAAACCGATTTAGAAATCTGTTTGACTGTGTGTGTGTGCTAATTAAGTACATATGCGGAAGTAAATAACAGAATACAATACACAGCTTATTTGTTTATAGAAGTTCGTACATCAATGTCCTACGTCTCCCCTTCTTCCTCCTCGGAAGGTTCCACTAGAAGATTTGATCTACACATCGTGTACAGACCCAATCCCGCAACCAGCAGCTGCGAGAACTCCTAGACTCCACCAGCCCTCGGCTGTCACTAACTTGTTTTACGCCTATGTGAAAAAGGCTACAAACACAGAGTTTAACGTTTTCGTGCTTGGACGGGATCTAATTTTAGTTGGGTGATTCACTCGCTAAACAATTTCGCACAACTCTCAAAATATGCGAGCGAATCTCTGTGTGTGAGATTTTACAGTGAACGCTCAACTCTCGAAATAATAAATCTCACACACTGGGAAAATCCTTCTACAAAAGCTGATTTAGACTCAGCAGTCGACACTCGTTATGCGCTCCTCTCTAATGGCGGTCGACTGCTTCGTCTCTGTTTTTCTTCCCTTTTTGTTCTTTTGAATCCTCACAAAATCATCATCTTCTTCCTTCAAATCTTCTCCCTTAAATAGCCTCTGTTCAAATTCAATCCGTTGGACACAAATTCTTCTCGTTTGAAATATGTTCTGTAAAGTACCGACAGGGAGTTGTCCTTGTGTCCTTTCTTTTGCAGTCTTTTTGTCGTCTTCAACACTTGAACTAGGCTCAGCAGTTGACATCCAGCTTTAGTAATTCTTCATAATATAATTCGTCAACTGCTTCGCTTGAACCTGATCAATGTCTGTTATCAGCTTTTGCCTTTCTTCAACAACTGTTAGCTTCTGTTGATCTTCTGCTGATTTATTGTTCTTCACGACTTCTGCTGATTGATTCATCTGCTGATTTTATCGTGCACTGCTTCGCTACTGGTTGTATCTTCAACTACTGCGTCTGGTTTAATTCTTCTGTTTCTTCTCTTCAAATTTGGTTTTTATTTGGCTATGCGCTGCGTCTGGTTTATTCTCTTCACAACGTCTGGTTATCCAGCTGGTGGTATCGATACCATTTGAAAGTCTGTGCTTGCAGCTGGTACACAAGTCGTTGGTCTTGAAGTGCTTGCGACTGGATCACTGTAGCTTGCGTCTGGATTACCCAACGACTGGTTAGTTCAAACGCCGCCGTTTTAACTTATCCAAGACATCGTTTGCTATACATCCTCGACTGGTTAAATAACACTGTAGCTCTCGTCTGGATGAATAAACTACTGTAGCTCTCGTCTGGATGTACAAACTACTGTAGCTACCTGCTGGTTATTACCATCGCAAAATCCATCGACTGAACCTTAGCGCGAAGGCAAAACGCTGTCGTATCCATTTATCCAAACGACATCGTTTTGCTATCGCTAACTTCAAGTATCATCGACTGGTTGTACTGTAGCTCACTGCTGATTTTGATGACATCACTGCTGACGTCATCATCGCTGATCCATCTTCTTGTCTGCTGATATTGCTGACGTTATTTTCTCCTTACCGTTCCAGCTGGTTCATCTTACACTTGCGTCTGCCAGAATTCTACTGTTCACTTCTTTGCGCATCAGCTGGTCCAGCTTTTTCTTTAGCATACCAGCTGGTCTAGTTGCTCATATAATCACTCCAGCTGGTCTTAACTAATAACGGTATGCTGACTCAACTCTAGACGTCTCCATTGCTAAATCAACTTCCGTCTGAATGACAAAATACACCAGCTAACATCTGCACACTTAGTAGAGACATTAGAAACACAATAATAGGTTTTGTGTAATTCAAAATTCAATCTGGATCTGTTTACACAGATCCATCAGTATTGACCATTCCTGGGTCCAAATTTTAAATCTTCCGCTGCGCCCCGGGAGCGGGACCCGGATCCGCCGCCGCGCCAACACTACCATCCGAGCATGGGGGAGAGGTACCCTTCCCGACCTAGTGATCTGCAGTATTACCCGTACCGTAGGCTCTATTTTCTCTTAGTATGTCTAGACTTTATTACCGCTCTCGAGTTTTATCTAAGTTTTGTTCTTAAGTCCTATCTCATTATCCTCTGTAAATGTTATCTTATGGAATAAAAGATGTTTTTCTCGATACATGATTTTTACTATCAGACTCCTCGGGTGGCAACCCCACCTGAGCACATAAGTCCGACCAGCTCGGCACTTAAGCCCAATAGCATTGGCAACTCCTTGAGTGGCTCTTCCATTGAGTACATAAGCCCGACCAGCTCGGTACTTAAGCCCAATCCCGCATTGACAACTCCTTGAGTGGCTCTTCCATTTGAGTACATAAGCCCGACCAGCTCGGCACTTAAGCCCAATCCCGCATTGGCAACTCCTCGAGTGGCTCTTCCATTTGAGTACATAAGCCCAACCAGCTCAGTACTTAAGCCCAATCCCGCATTGGCAACTCCTCGAGTGGCTCTTTCATTTGAGTACATAAGTCCGACCAACTCGGCACACATGCCCAACTCTCGTTGGCACTAAGCCCGACCAGTTTGGAACCTAAGTCTCATTAGTTTACGAAACCGATCAGTTCGATATGCGCTTAATGAAAAAATACCGACTCATCCACCCTTTGTGGGAGCTCGGGTTACCGCCTATAAACTCGAGCTCTTTCTTGTTGGAGATATAGAACTTTCCAGGATCTAATCTCTTGATCTGTATCAGTTGCATCAAGGTATAGGTCGAGATAGGGACTCTATGAAACCTCAGCAAAATCCTTAAGGAGAGCAGGGAGCTAAAAGAGTTCGGGGTGAGTTGGCTAGGGCTGACCTCGAGGTGGTCGCAGAGACTGGAAATAAATTTGGGAATGGGGAACCTAAGACCCCTATCTATTTGATTTACATAAAAGGTATGGAATCCGGCAGGGGGGCGGTGAGCTCGGCTTCAACTCGAGGGACTACTACCTCGTATAGCTTGGATATTCCGACCTTTTCGTTAATCAAAGGGATGTCCGACTCCCTAAGGGTAGAGGCCTTAACCTCGTACCAGGTACATCCTTGGGCGGCCAGCCGCGCCTCATCATGATCAATTCTAAGTAACCTAGCTCTATGAAGCTCTACTAAGCTCGGGATCTCGTCTTCCCTATGCCCTGTAGGCGAGGGAGAGTCTATGGACTCCGCTACTTTCCTAACAAAACTACTATAGGGGGAACATTTTTATAAGAGGCAGACGAGCTGGAGAAACTTGAAAGAGAGATAGGTCGGGAGGTAGTAGGAACAACACGAGAGCGAGTAGAAATTTCGACAGAATTTCGACGCTAGAGAAGAGTGAAGGTATAAATGAATGAAAAAGATCGCCTATTTATAGGAAATGCGGGGGGGCTCACAACCGTCAGATCCCATTCCAGAAAACGGTTTAGATCACCTCGGGAACCCTAACCAACGCCTCGAATCCCAAGCTAGGGTTCATACTGGCCGTCCGATCGAAATTAATCAAGGGCTGAGAATAACTTCACACGGATTGTGGTCTTCCTCAGAAAGCACAAACCCCATCCTGATCCCTGCCGATCGCGGAAAAATTATCATTGGGAAAGACATAGCATTAAGCAGGCCGCGGTTCTCAACAAGCACCAATTTCAGCTTGGGTCCGGTCCCAGTTGTACACACTCCTATACTTCAATCCTTCATCTAGGACTCGCGACGGGGGATAATCTTGATGTCCCCCGTTGCCACCTCGGACCCGAGGACCGAACACGCCCGCTTCCCGACCTATGCGCCTAAGATCGGGAAGTCACCCGAGGACACATGCTTAGTTTGGGAATATTGCCCGAGGACAATGCCATAGCTACCATAATCCAGCCCAAATACGTCTTTCCTTAGTTTAAGAATCCATGGATGATACGTCTTTCCTTGTTTAAATGATAAGAGATGATCGCGGAGAATATCTCGTCCGAGATACCCAGTGTAGGCGAATATTCGTCAGGATATGCTCATCTCCACCGTCTAGCCCCTCTATAAATACCAGGTACGCTCCATTCATTCACACACATCATTCTAGCATTCTCTTGCACCCAGCATATATTTTCCTGCTCTCTTTTTTGCTCTCGCATCCCGCCGACTTAAGCATCGGAGGGGCTTCATCGGACACACTTCCGACGCCCTCTTACCTATGATTTGTGGCTGCAGGCACCAAGAAGAAGGGTTTTTCATTCACCAGTGCCTGACATCCCGAGCTCCCGATGTGGTGGTATTAGCTAATCGGATGAGATAATTTGGCTACATCACATTAATATATCAATTTTTTGTATTTCATCGTTTATGAACTCTAGGGATTGTCTACCTATAAATAGGTCATTCATGCAACTCACTTGATATATCGAATTTACTTGTTTTTACTTTGTTCTTTGGTTAGTCTTTCTTCTTATTTTATGACACGTTATCAGCACGATATTGTTCTTAAAATTATATATTCTTACCTAAGTTATCGATCACCTAGATTTTTTTGCTACATGTATATACATAATCATCTGTCACGCATACTTAGCATCTGAATTTTTTTTTTCTGGTGCCGTGAATTCCATTTCATATTTTCTTAATTAATTAATGTTAGGATCAAGCGCTTACCACTAGGACAAAAGCTATAGCTGTTAGCCAAGGTGCAACTTTATTTTCTTATAATGTGGCAACGCAGAGTGCACCTATTGTGTGCATTAGGGTTGAGCTGTTAGGCCCATGAGTCAGGGGAGGTGCGTGTCTAACTTCTGGTGTTGTCTAAATTTCCTTAGAGATCAGGCTTATCCCTTACCCTACCGTCGACCCTATCCCCAGCAGAGATAGTATTATCCGTTAAGATTTGACATCACACTTTTTTACAGCCCACATGACCAACCAGATCAAGCGGCGCAACGTCATCAGCTTGACATACGAGAACTTTTCAGGAGATCACCTATCATAGTACTGTTCTCACCCATGAACGTTTAACTCAACAATTAATATTTAAAAACAATATGAATATCTTTTGTATGTTATATAATATAATTACAACATGACTTGATTGCACGTCATTGTGTGGGTGCCACCACTTGTAAGATTTTCTATTTCTTATTTCTTATTTTGTTCTATTTTTAATATCATGTCACGTGAATCTTTGCATGCATATATAAATCTAAACAATAGCACACTGACTAATTACTGTAGTATCATTACCATTACTCTCATACAATATTATTTCATAAAGAATGTTTATTTGCACCGTTAAATACGTTAACGTACCTCTACTTTATTGTTTATGATTATGAATACCATATATTTTTAACATGTAAACTTTCTTACATAGATTTGATCATGTCGAATATTTCAAATGAATTTATTTCTCTTCATATATTCGGAAAAAACTTATCTCTCTTGGATACTAAATGCTAAATTACATTTTGTTAGGATCGAAAAGAGAACTTGGGAGTTCAGAGGGGGGGTGAATGAACTCCCTTTACAGATTTTTATTTGAAAATTTGTTTCAAAAATTTTTTACAGCTCAAAGCCAACTTCCAGTCGAGTTATCAGCTGAGAAACTTTCTCAGTGGTACTGTTGTCTCGTGTAATAAAATAGTTTATGCGGAATAAACACAATTCAAGCAGCTGAACAGTTTAATCAAATGCGTAAATGTAAAAGTAGTAGGGACGAGAGATTTGTTTCTGGAAGTTCGGAGCAATTTCTCCTACGTCACCCCTTCTTCCACAATGGGAAGGATTTCACTAGAAGGCTTTGATTTATATAACAACTCTTGTACAAACCCACTCCCTTGACCCGCGGCCAAGAGAACTCCTAGCAACCAATGACACACAGACCCGCAGCCTGGTTCGTATTACAACAATTCCAGTGCTCAGCTGGTTGTGCTATCCTAGCACTTAGACACTCTATGTCTATAATTTTTCAATTCAAACAAAAGTCTACAGAGTGTGTGAGGAAGAGTGAGTGACTCCAAGGGTATGAACAATATGAGTGTATGTCACTCAAGTGAGTTGGTTCAGGATGAACTTTTCATCTATGAAGAACTTGGTTAGCTTCTGTATGCTCGAATGATTTCACAGTGTTCGGGCTCACTACTTCACAGCATCTCTTCTCCTCTATATATACTCTTTGGATGCAACAGTAATAAATGTTTCCAGTAGACACATTGTATACATCCAAGTTGAAGTTCCTGCGGCACCTTAATTGCTTGTACGATGGAAGTACAACTTCATTAAATGCATTGCCCTTTTTGGCAATTCTGCGTCGTCTTCAGTATGTGTCATATCCCTGCATATCTGGTTTTAGCTTGAAGTAGTCCCAACAACTACAAATCATGGCAGAGATGTCAACTGATTTGTTTCAGACTGTACTTGACTTCAGACATTCCGAAATTCAAATTGCTTATATCGTTCTGTACTCAACTGGTTTTATTGTCCTGTGCCAAGCTGGTTTTCCCCCAGGGGGGGTATTTATGAAACTGAGCTGGTCTCTGTAGTGTCTTAACATTCAGCTGGTACAATATTCTGAGCTGGTTTCTGCGCTTTCCACCGTCCAGCTGGTCTATACTAAGGTTTCAGGCTGGTTTGACTTTTGACCAGAATACTCTGAGCTGATTTTCCCTCGATCAGCTTGACTTGCCCCGATCTGGGTTTCTTTGTTCAACATGGTAAGTCTCGTCCAGATCTTGTCTCTTTGGTATTAATGATCTCTTTTATGAATTCCATATCTTGTTCATTTTTCATCACCAAAACTTCTGAAATTCATCCTAACAATTTCCCCTTTCTGGTGATGATAAAACTATGCTCGTAAAGAAGTGCTATAGATCATAAACCAAGTTATAATGAAATTCAAAGTAGTTTAGTTTCTAACAAACAGATTTAGCCCATCTAAGATTTAAAACCACGGTGTATATCTAAATGTGTTGTTGGGATCAGCCGGATCACCACTTCTTTGATTTGGACCTCTTCCTCCTCCCGAACTGGATCCCCGACCTCCTCTAAGGCTTAGCCCTCTTCCCCGTACATTGCTTGGCCCACCGCCGCTTGACCCTTCCCCCGGTCTATTCTGTCCTCCTTCCCCCTTTTTGGCATCACCAAACTCCCGCAAAACTTCAACTAGTGCAGCGAGCTGAGATTTCACCACAGCCAGCTCGTCAACCATCCTTTGGGTCAAGGTGTGTTCCGGTAAATCAATTTTTATGTCCAGCCCATAAACAGTGTTTTTGAGCTGGTCACGCATCAGAATAGTATGATGCATGGTCATATTCGTACATTACAAATGCATGCATACGCCTGATCAAGAAATGATACGCATGTAGACAAAGCAGTAAGTGATTGGGCAGCAGTATCCAGGAGCTGGAGAGTAGAAGTATCCACTGAGGCTGAGGAAATTAGCTGCAAATTAGAAGGAGCAGGACCCTGATGGTCAGAATCATGCTATTCAGAAGTGGTTAACTGATTATGTAGAGAAGGCACAAAAATGGCAGGACGATCTTCCAAAGTCTGATTTAGACCCCTGTACAAGTTCATGAAGAGCCTGATTCTCATTCCCTTCAGTTCGATGTTCATCTGTTTGAATTGCTGGCTCTTTCTCTTGAGCCTGGTGCTCATGAGAGGTCATTGCCGGAGTCTCATGTCCTGGTTGGTCAGGTTGGGGACTTGTGGCCTGCTTTGCTCCTGCTCGTGATCGACCAAGTGAGAAAATTCCACTGCAGGAGGCCGCTCTTGATGAGAATCGAATGCTAAATATGAGATATCCTGATTAAAAGTGAGAAAATTCCACTGCAGGAGGCCGCTCTTGATGAGAATCGAATGCTAAATATGAGATATCCTGATTAATAAGTGGCAAACCCACCATCACACGGTGACTCCTATGTACCGCTGCAGTCACCCTTAGCTCCTTGTGCAATCGTTGGATGCATTCAAAATCATGATTTACAGAAAGGACATCTGGCTTAAAGTTAGATAAATTATCATGATATAGCTTCTCAAGCTCCAGTTCAAATAGTTTTTACATGATGAGCGAATGTCGCTCAAACAAATCAGATATGTCCTCTGTCTCCCCCCATTCAAGCAGTTGCTCTTCAATTTTAACCAACGATTCAACAGAAGAGATATCTTTGAGGCGTACCTCTTGACGGAAATGCAGCCATTCCTCAAACATGGTCATTCGTGTGGAGACATTGTCCCACGCAGATGTGAATAGTTGTTGGCAACATTCTTCCACTGGTGCTGGTTCATTCTGAATAGCACCTGAATCCTTAGCAGTGAGGTTCACAGAATCCAGTTGGGTTTCACACCCTTGATTTGCTATCTGATCATCATATCCCATCTGTGCATCATGCTCCTTCCGAGCATCAAATTCTAGATCTTTTTCAAAACATTCACCCCCACCTCCCTATACCATTTGATCATCCGCCATACCCTCCTGTTTAGTGGGAGATACTGGAGTCGGATCTGGTTGAGAGCCAAAGGTGGCAGCGGTCCATCCCATTTGCATAAGCTGCCTTTGTGTTCGCCTCTTCTTCACGAAATCTTTCAAAGGCATGGAGTAGTGGACTCTGAATCTGATGATTCGCTAACTTGTTTTCGTCTTCAACGACGAGTCACCAACGGACACGAGTCCGGTTCAGAAACTTCCTCATTTTAGGATACCATTCAAGAAGGCACTTTTGACAACCATCTGATAAAATTTAAAGTTTTTAAATGATGAATATGCAAGAAAGATTCTAATGGCTTCTATTCTGGCTACAGGTGCGAAGGATTCTTCAAAGTCTATACCTTCTTCTTGTCTATATCCTTGCGCAACCAGCCTAGCTTTATTGCGAACTACCGTTCCTTGTTCATTCAGTTTGTTCCTAAAGACCCATTTAGTTCCTCTTATATTTTCATTTTCTGGTTTAGGAACCAAATGCCATACTTTACTGCGTTTGAACTGGTTTAGATCTTCTTGGATAGCGTCTATCTAGCTTGGGTCTGCTAAGGATTCTTCTACTTTCTTAGGCTCTAGATGTGATATAAAAGCAGAATTAAAATATTCGTTTATCATCTGGCTTCGTTTCCTAACAGGGGCAGTCGGATTACCAATGACAAACTCAGGTGGATGATTTTTATTCCACCAAAGATCTGGTGAGGTAGACGGGTAGTGCTGTTCCCCCTGTGTCCTTGCTGGTTCTTCTGGGATGCCATAGGTTGATGTGCTATTTGATGTGATATTATCGTTAGCACAATCGTGTTCTGTACCAGCTAGATCATGTGTTAGGATCGAATATGCAACAAAAACCATGCCTATTTAAAATTTAATTGGAAAACAGCACGGTTTCGGGAGGGGAAAACACCTTTAAGCTGGTTTCAGATCTGATCGGTGCTCAGATCTGGTCTGTTAAAAACTGAGCTGCAATAGCTCAATGTTCTTGAAATATTCTGCACCGAGAAGCAGATTGGGTATGATTAAAATCATGCGGAAAACAACCCAAACTGGTCTCTGAAAATCGAAAGCTCATCAGATCTGATCGGTGCTCAGATCTGGTCTGTTAAAAACTGAGCTGCAATAGCTCAATGTTCTTGAAATATTCTGCACCGAGAAGCAGATTGGGTATGATTAAAATCATGCGGAAAACAACCCAAACTGGTCTCTGAAAATCGAAAGCTCATCCAACAGATTTTATGAAATATGCAATGCAGAAAGCTGTAAATAACGAACAGATTTGTTTCAGGAAGTTCGGATCTCAATATCCTACGTCTCCCCTTCTTCAAAATCTGGAAGGCATCCACTAGATGATTTGATCCGCAGACCCGATCAGATTTGAGACTTCTCCACTGCCCAAATCTGAACTCCTAGAATCTACACCAGCTCTCAGCTGTGTTCACTCAATCACTTCTTTTATGCCTCAGTGAGAAATACTACATACACAGAGTTTAACGTCTTCGTGCAAGACACAGATTTGGTGTTTGGTTTGTGATTCACTCACTGTACTATTTCACTCGTATCTCGTATATATGTGAGTGAATATCTGTGTGTGAGTTTTACAGTGTAAGCTCAACTCTCGAATATAAAATCTCACACAACTGGAAAGATCTTCTTCAAAGCTGAATTTAGCTCAGCTGTCAACTGTTACAATAAGCTCTTCTGTTTTTTATAGTTGACAGCTTCGATTCTGGTTTATCTTCCCATTCTCCATCATCTTATATCTCTGTCTCTCTTTGATATATAAAGCCTTTGTGCAAATCAATTCGTTGGACACAAGTTTCTTTCCGTTGGAAAAGTCTTCTCACAAGTTGTACCTTGTGTCCTTTGTATTAAATGCTTCTGTAGGCTTTATTGACTTTTAGCACCTTCATTAAATGATCTTCGTCTTCTTGTGAATTGATGTGACAATACATCAGTTTGAATTTCCTTATTCAAACCGATTTTCCTGTCAGATTCGTCTGCTCCAAACATTCAGATCTGATATGCTCTGTTCAAGTCTGTTCCTCCATATCTGACTTGGACTCTGTTCAAGTCTGTTTGTATATTGGCTCTGATCTGATTCCTTTGTTCTGGTCCAATACTCCACGCAATTTAGCTTATATCTGAACTGTTCTTATTAGATTCTCCAGCTCTTGAACTAACCTTCTCTTCAGATCTGATCCAGCTCTTCTTGTCTTTTTCCGCTCGCTTCCGATCCGGTTTGCTACAATGTCAGATCTGGTCAGCTTTGACTGCTTATGTGTATTATTCAGATCTGATCAGTGCTACCCCCTCCAAAAAGGTCCAAAGAGCAAAACTCACTACAGTGAGCTCCTATGTTTTTGGCCAAATTCCTTCGTTTAGGCCTCCGAAATTGCATTTTCCTATTCTCAGATCTGGTTCCGCTACACTGAGAAAACCTGCTCTGATACCACTTGTTAGGATCGAAAAGAGAACTTGGGAGTTCAGAGGGGGTGGGGGGTGAATGAACTCCCTTTACAGATTTTTATTTGAAAATTTGTTTCGAAAATTTTTACAGCTCAAAGCCAACTTCCAGCAGAGTTATCAGCTGGGAAGCTTTCTCAGTGGTACTTTTGTCTTGTGTAATAAAATAGTTTTATGCGGAATAAACACAATTCAAGCATCTGAACAGTTTAATCAAGTGCGTAAATGTAAAAGTAGTAGGAACGAGAGATTTGTTTCTGGAAGTTCGGAGCAATTTCTCCTACGTCTCCCCTTCTTCCACAATGGGAAGGATTTCACTAGAAGGCTTTGATTTATACAACTCTTGTACAAACCCACTCCCTTGACCCGCAGCCAAGAAAACTCCTAGCAACCAACGATACACATACCCGCAGCCTGGTTCGTATTACAACAATTCCAGCACTCAGCTGGTTGTGCTATCCTAGCACTTAGACACTCTCTGTCTATAATTTTTCAATTCAAACAAAAGTCTACAGAGTGTGTGAGGAAGAGTGAGTGACTCCAAAGGTATGAACAATATGTGCGTGTGTCACTCAAGTGAGCTGGTTCAGGATGAACTTTTCTTCTATGAAGAACTTGATTAGCTTGTATGTTCGAATGATTTCACAGTGTTCGGGCTCACTACTTCACATCATCTCTTCTCCTCTATATATACTCTTTGGATGCAACAGTAATAAATATTTCCAGTAGACACATCGTATACATCCAAGTTGAAGTTCCTGCGGCGCCTTAATTGCTTGTATGATGAGAGTACAACTTCATTAAATGCATTGCTCTTTTTGGAAAGTCTGCATCGTCTTCAGTATGTGTCATATCCCTGCATATCTGGTTTTAGCTTGAAGTATTCCCAACGACTACAATCATGGCAGATATGACTGATTTGTTTCAGACTGTACTTGACTTAAGAAATTCCGAAATTCAAATTGCTTATGTCGTTCTGTACTCAGCTGGTTTTATTGTCCTGTGTCAAGCTGGTTTACCCATTCCGGTTTCTGAAACTGAGTTGGTCCCTGTAGTGTCTTAACATTCAGCTGGTACAATATTCTGAGCTGGTTTCTGCACTTTCCACCGTCCAGCTGGTCTATACTAAGGTTCCGGGCTGGTTTGACTTTTGACCAGAATACTCTGAGATGATTTTTCCTCGATCACTTGACTTCGCCCCGATCTGGTTTCTTTGTTCAACATGGTAAGTCTCGTCTACATCTTATCTCTTTGGATTTAATGATCTCTTTTACGAATTCTATATCTGTTCATTTTTCATCACCAAAACTTCTGAAATTCATCCTAACACATTTAGAAGCTATGGGCATAGGAGATACGATCAAATAAAATATTGAATCCTTGCAAAACCTGCGTTCTTTCGTCATCATCTCATGATGCTTTGAAAACTGAATATTTGATGATAAAAGATTCAATCTATCCTTGAAAAAGTTTGAAAGAGAGATATAGCCATCAAAAGACGATGATTTCCAAAAGTACGTTACAACTGGATGCACTTGCACCTACAAGATTGCAAATATGTAAGTAAGTGTAATTCGGCATTATTTTGCATCAGTTCAAAATTGAAATTGTGTTGAGAAAAAATTATTGATGATGATTTATTAGAAAACATACTCCACATTTCATTTATCTAATGTTCTCCTGCAATAGTATAGAGAGGAATACTTAAAAAAAACTATTTTGAATTGATTTCATGTATGCTCGTGGCTGAAAAAAACTAATGAATTATTAATGAAAATTCATGAAATCTGTCCCAATGGTTCTAACACATTCCCTTAAGTGAATGTGACAATACATGATGAAAGGAGGAACTAAAATAAGACCATCTTTGGTCGTGGTCATGGGCATGGCCTTAGTCGCGTAGCCGTGGATGTTTTAATCCATATGATCATTGATGTGAAAAACCCCATAATTATAATATTGGTTGCGGTTATAGAAATTAAAAAAATGAAAACTATCAAAAGTGGGGCAATGACCAAGAGAATAAAAAAAATTGGACATGATAATGAGTCCAAGAAATCAGATAGTGAATGTTATAGATGTGGAGTGAAAGGACATTGGTATAATACTTGTTATGCTGAAACTAATTTTATTGACCAAGGTAAAGACTTAAGTGAACTCCCTTTCTTTCTAGCACATTTTGGTATTTCTGATTTTTTTGAAGATCTAAATGGAAGGATTGATAATTTAGTTGGTGATGGAACTGTGTCAAAAATTGTTAAATATCTTATTTTAGTTTTTTTTTATTGTGGTTTATTCATTTATTATTTTTATAGTTGTTTAGGGCTATTGTTTTTTTTTATATAGAATATTATTTATTAGTTATCTTAATAATGGATTAGTCACTTATTACGGTTTTACAAATATTATTCTTATTCTTTTGTTATTGTCAATAGAATATGGATTTTGGACATGCAATCGATGATGTATATTTATGTATTGTCGATAGTACGACAAAAAATTGATATTTAAAGGAATATATATTTCTCATATTTGCAAATGAGAAAAGTATTGTTAACACAATTTCTGGCATATAAGCATTATTGAGGGTTTGGAAGAGAAAATATCATACTAAATCGAGGCATACGTTTTATAATCAGTAATGCAGTACGCTCTCCTAAGGCTCAAAGAAATTATTAATTTTTTTGCAAGAATATCCGATGAAATGGATACCGTATTGAGACTTTTAGTCTATTACAAACAAAGTGTTGAGAAAGAAATATTTTGCTGAAATATTACCTACATTTACTTCTGACTTGTACTACACGAAAATAAATGTAGTAGAAATGAATGCCGCAATTAACCAGAAGTTCATTGATATGAATAATTTCATAATGTGGCATAATCGATTGGAACATCCGGCTCTACAATGATGCGAAAATTTATTGATAATTCACATGTGCATCAATTAAAAAAATAAGAAAATTTTGAATTTAGGAGCTTACGTGACGCTTGCTCCAAAAGGAAAATTAACTACAAGTTATTCACCAGATAAAGTTTTTATCGAGTCACCTACATTTTTAGAAAGAATATAAGATGATATTTGTAGGCCCATTCATCTATCATGTGCAGCATTTAGATAATTTATGGTTTTAATTGATGCATCCACAAGATGATCACATGTATGCTTACTATCATCTCGCAACTTGGCGTTTGCAAGACTATTGACTCAAATAATTCATTTAAGAGCATAATTTCCAGAATATTATATTAAGAGGATATGTCTTGATAATACTGGTGAATTCACATCCACACATTTAATGACTATTGTATTTTTTTGGGGCATGCTATTTTGCATGCAGCAACATTAATACATATCAGATCAACTAATTACCATCAGTTCTCTTATTTGCAACTAGTTTTGGGCCATAAGCCTAATATTTCATATTTAAAAATTTTTGGGTGTGGTGTATACGTTCCGATATGTCCACCGCGAACACTCAAATGGGTCCCCAAAAAATAATGAGAATATATGTTGGATATAATTTTCCGTCGATTATCAAATATTTAGAACCAATGACGGGAGATGTGTTTCACGACACGATTATCCGATTGTCACTTTGATGAAATTCCAACATTACGGGGAAATAATATGAAATCACCAAGTGGATTAACTTGGAATTCATCACTCAATTTAGTTTTGGACAAATGTGTGAACTTGAAGTTCAAAGATAGTCGATTTGCAAAATGTTGCAAATAAATTACCTGCTTCATTTATTGATGTGGAAAGAGTAACTAAGTCATACATACCACTGCTAATGCTCCAACACATATTGTTGGGATACAAAACGACCGCGCACACAGAGAGCATCAGCCGTGCGCAATCTGAGACATGGAAAGCTTTGATAGCTCTGGTTCTTGAAAGGTTTTGAGCATCGAGAAATATATCAGATCTGGTATGGAAACCAAGCGGAAAACATCTGAATATACTCTCTAAAACTGAAAGGTGAAGATTTATATTAAGATTAAAATTTACTAAGTTTTGGTGATAACAAATAAGAATTTGAACAGATTACAGCAGAACGACGTAGAGCTTAAGCATATCAGCTTAGAGCATTGCAGATCAGATTAGAGCGACACAGATCAACTCATAGCAAGTCAACCATCTTAGAGCGTAGCAATTCAACTCAGAGCCGATCATTTTAGAGCTTGACAATTCAGCTTAGAGCAAGCAGATTAGTTTAGAGCGTCGCAATTCAGTTCGAGCAAGCAAGATCAGTTTAGAGCATCGCAGATCAGCTCAGAGCTTGTCGATCAGCTCAGAACAGCGAAGATCAACTCAGAGCATGAAGAACAGATTAGAGTGACATGGAATAGATCAGACCGGAGCTTCATAATCATAACAGAGTTCAAATGAGGAATCGGCTTAGAGTAGATTTAGATCGGAGCTTTGTAGAAAGAACAGCTTGCACTAGACTATTGAAACATGACGGCTTATAACAAAGAAAACGCAGAGAACAGCTCAGACCGAACGAACAGATTTCAGCTTAGAGCATATAAGCTTTCAGATCAGAGTGTGAAGAGTTCAGTTCTCAGGTTAGTAGTTAATACGATAGGTTTACAGAGCAGATCAAAGGAACGCTTTTCCAGATCAGCTTAATATTGAGTATCAGATCAAAATTGAAAAGGTTCATCTCACCAACGAACAACTCAGATAGTTTTCAGATCAGATCATGAACAGCTTACAGATCTCACATATCAGCTCAGAGCTCACAAGCTTTCAAATCGTGCATATAGCGAACAGCTAAGAGCGTACAATACTAAGGCTAGACGTGAATCTATCAGATCAGATCAGAGTACATTGAAGTGCTAAATCACAGGATAAATTATCGGATGCTATTTCTGTACCTAACGGTAACCTTTCGCTGATCCCGGAATGAAAAAAGACAAGTATTTCAAGAATGGAAAGAAGTTCAACTAGCCAGTAGATCAAATCAATCAAAGAATCGATGGATATGAAGATCTATAAATAAAGAACGATGAACGATGAGTGGAAAGATGGAAATGATACGCTAAACAATACCCTACACTATTGTTGTGACTGTTACGCACAAGCGATAACACATAAGTTGATAGTCCCAAAATACGATCAATATGGTTCGAAAAACAGTTGCAAGAGTTCAGAAATCTCTTGGCCAACAAAATATGTGCGGAAAAAGGCCAATTGATTTGTGAACAGATAACTCAATAAATAAGTAAATGCGTAAAGTAAAGAGCAAGGGTCGAGAGTTTGTTTCTGGAAGTTCGGATATAAATATCCTACGTCTCCCCTTCTTCCTTTTCAGGAAGGTTTCACTAGAAGATTTGATGCGTGTAGTCCTTCTACAAACACCCAATCACCGAGCCTCGCTCCAAGTGAACTCCTAGCAACACCACAACCTAAAACGCAGACGCAGTTGCTGGTTTTACAAATGAATGAAGATTTTTGAACGGATTTTAAGGAGCACGTTCGTTACAGACTCAAATAAATATTACAATGAGATACAACACTATTGAGACTGTAAAATCTTCTGGTTTCTAAAACATAGAAACGCGATTCAACAAGTGAACCAGAAGATGACTCGAAGGATTATCTTATGAAGATCAGCGGTTTAGTTCTTCGAGTGTTTGAGCCTTTTGAGAATGCTACAATATGAGAATAGCTCGTAAAAATGGCAGCGTAACAGCAAGGTAATGAGAGCGAGTGATTTCTTCAATTCAAACTGCTGGTATTTATAGGCTTCGCTCAACGGTCATTTGAATAGCTAAGGAAACAAAATCCTTTCGAAATACTGAAAATCTCATAACCGTATACTCTGCTCCACTACAAGGTAAATTGCACATTGTCAGAGAAAATTTGTCGCCTTCCATATTTGTGCAATAACCTCTGTAATATGTACTATTTACCCAAAATAGTACCGATGTTGTCTCCTAAATTCCAGGAAATTTGTACGATTCTGTTGATCTTTTCCAATTGAGTATACGATCGTATTTGAATCTCTTTAAAGCTTGCGCCTGAAATTCTTTAAACTTCATCGTTGATTATGATCTTCCAGTTTCAAGATACTTGATAATAAGAAACGACTGGAAACTTTAATTTTTGTGTTATACCACCGACTGGATTCATGCAAAACCCAACGTCTGAGTCCTTTCAAAAACCATCGTCTGATTTTTAGCGTTAAACCAAACGCTGTCGTTTTGCAGTCTTTATCAAAACACGTTATCACTCAAATGCTTGCGTCTGGATTACCCAATGACTGGTGTACTATAGCTTGCGTCTGGATATACAAAGCACTGAATGATACAACAACTGGTTTACTGTAGCTCACGTCTGGTTTTCCTATCAACTGAATACTCTACTGAGAGAAATACCTTGCGTCTGAATAACCCAACGAAACCAACTACTGAAACCTTGTAATATCAACATCTGAATAAACCTCTCGTCTAGATTTAACTTGTCTTATTTTGTTATCACCAAAACTATAAATTTTATCCTACAATTTCCCCCTTTTTGGTGATGACAAAACTTAGCAGCCGAGAAAAATGAATAGGCAAAATTAAATTGCACAACGACTGCTGAAATTCAAATAGCATTATCTGAAGAATTGTACATAGGATTTGTACAAAATATCAATAAAGATTATATCCTAACACATCATCTTCTCCTCTTATAAGATCCACTTCCACTTCTGCTCTTACTTCTCCTTTCTCTTTCTCTGGCTCTATCAGCACTCATAAGCCTCTCCAGTATGTTTCTCTGCGCAGTGTCAATGTCTCTTTGTGCAATTTCTGTTGTTCTAACTGTATCACCACCACCACCTGTATTGCCACTTCCTCTGTTTTGATCATCAGGTGGTGGACGGCTGCTACTCACTACTTTCACTTGCTCATCCAACGATGTCGAGTTTTACGCATTAAGCCTCCCGGTGATTCCTCCCTAGACCACCCTCCGGACATCAACTACATCAAGAGCATTAGAGGCAATCTGAGTACTCAACTGCTTGTGAGATGACTTGATCTCCAACGACGTGAGACTTCTTTGATCATTTGAATCTTTGCGCAACGCCCCAATAACTCTATCCTGTTTATCGAGGCGTGTGGTAAGGTTCCTCTCAAGGTGATGAAGGTGCAATAATAGCGTGTCTTTGTGCTTGTCACCATCATCTCTTTCACCGATTTGTTCTATTGAAGCTCGCAACTGGTTTAAGGCCTCTGTAACGTCTGGAATAGGAGCAGCTGGTAGAGAAATTGAAGCAGTAGCATCATCATTTTCATCAAAATGCAGAGAAGAATCATCGGAAAGATCAATGTCCATCTGTTCATCTGTATCCGCAAAAGCTGCACTTTGATCTATTTGTACAATCGGAGATTCAAAAACTAAACTCGAAGGCAACTGTACATGCTGACTATCTGCAAAAAAAGTAGGAATCTGTAAACTTCTCAAAACGGTTTTCTCTAAAGCAATAGAGACAACAAAACGCGAATATCCTCTGTAGGCAACCTACTGAATAAGCTGTAATCAATAAAAATTGTACAGAACTGAGATACCCGCAAAGCAAAAACAGTAGACTGGCGAGGAGCAACCCTGTAAACTGGTCCATCTACTGAAAGAGATCTGCAAAAATTAATAGAACCAACTGGAAGAAGTCTGCCTGAAACAAAGAATGCTACGGCCTCTATACAAATATCTGCCCATCTCTTCCTCAAAATCTTGAAAAACGTACTAATAAGAGGTAGAGTGTCATTGTAGGAACGCTGTCGAGGCACTTCATTTTGTACAATTTGTCGTGGGATCTTCACCCATTGATCACAACAAGGTTCAACAGTCCACACTCCATCAACACGAATCATCGTTGAATCCAGCATTTGGATGGATTGTTGGTGTTGGTTTTGGCAATGAATGCTCCACGATAACGGGGGCTCCCTTCAAAAATTTTGGAGCAACACGTCTTTGTCCATGTAAGACCGTGTGCTAATGCCTGCTCCTTCAACTCTTTCAAAACAAACAAATGAAGATCGGAAAGCATGCTTATGACCTTCAGATCAGTAGCAGAAGAGCCTTCGCCAGGCACAAAATTCTGCTTCCATGATTCTAAAAACTTTCTCACCAAAAATTCTCTATACTTTAGCAAAATTTACATCTTCCTGTTGAGAGCGATGCGGATGGTCTCCGTCTCTCCCCAATACCGAACTTGTTCTTCTTTCTTGGCCATCTCTTCTACATTTATGGTCTCCAGTTTCTTAAAACTGAAAGAATGAAAGAATTGGTCAACGGCTTCTATTACCTGTGCTCTCAAATGTACAAGCAGATCAATGTCTGCACAGATCAAAGAATAGTGTTCCTTGGTTGGGTTACCCTTCACGGGGTCTTTCTCCACAAGAATTTCCTTCCCTTTATCGTCAACAGGGATTTTAGGAAGACTGGTCAGATACCAAGTCCTCTCATCAACACCAGGGATTTTTATCTCCTTCCCCATTGTAATCTTTGTAATTTCCATGCTGGCAGACGGCAATGGAACGTCGACTGGAATTTTCATGAGAATATCTTCCAGCGACATAGCTTCGTCTGTATCAATTCGCTCATCCACCGCCTGCTCACTATCAACACTCATCTCCTCGTCTGCCTCCTCAACTAACTGTAACTGTGCATTTCCAACGACTGCTCCAGAACTGTACCAATCTTAGCGTCTGTTCCAACTGTTCTCTCAACTGTATCAATCTCTGTGAAAACTTGTTCCATATACTCATCTGTGTCACTGGCAGTGACAACTGGCCTCTCAGCATCAAGTCGAGCCATTAGATCCTCATAAGGGAGATCAAACCAGTGTCTCTCTTCAGCACCTGTACAGCTGGCTGATCTTCACCATCAGTTGTAGCAACTGAACCCAGTTGATCCAGAACTTGTTCAATAATTGCGTCTGGATCATCAATTGTAGCCTCAGCAACTGGTACAACTTCTTGTTGTCCTGCGACTGGTTCTTGCACACCAGTCGCAGCCTCGGGGTGATCAGCAGTAGATCCACCAACCACTGGCTCATCAACTACAAGATCATCCACAGCCTCCAGAACCAACCTCCTCTTTCTCTTCTGAATTCTTCTTTTGGGCACTGGAAGATGTTCAACTGGTGCAACTGCAATCCCTTCAACAATTTGGATAGGCACAGCCTTTTGTGCAATTACTACTGGTTTACCCTTTGTGGTTCTTTTCTTCTTCACCACTAGGGCTACCTCAACATCAACAGCTGGCCTTTTCTTTGACAAAGCCTTTTTAGCAGGGGTTTTCTTCAATCTTGGAGAATTGGTGATCTCCTCTCCACCAACCTTTTCATTTATCACAACATAGCGATGCACTGTTTTCTCATTCAAAACTCTGGGCACGGGGAAAGCTCTTGATTCACCCAACTCCAAACCAGGTATATTTTTCAACAAGACACAAATTTGAATAGCGTACCCTTTGGCATGCCTGGAGCCTGGAGTAACCATTTCCTTCAAGACATCAAACAACAGCCGGCTCCAGTTTACTTTCACGTCGAACGTGATAGCAGACATCAACATAAATCTTTCACGGGTCACCGCGTCAAATGACCCTGCTTTGACAAAAATTGTCTTCGCCAGAATGTCATGCAGAAGGCGATATTCTATTTTCAGTTCCTTCTTCAAACAAGAAATACTGACTTGCCCCTTGGATATAGAAAAGAGACTCCGAGCATCAAACACCAAATATTTAGGTACCTCAGAAAAATCTATCAAACCCTCCATCGGTAGTTCGAACGTCGCAGCAAATACTTCATCAGAAATCTCAACGGCTCTTCCCTTAATGGTGCTAACCACAAATCCGGCTCTTACTGAACCGTTTGCAAAGAACTCTGTGAGAGCAGCTTCGTAGATGACGGCTGGGCAACCAAAAATTCTTTCAACCCCGTCGCAATAAGAGATTCAAACATCTGCACTAGTCCCGCATCATCGATACCAAAAACTGAGTCAAAATCAATCTGGTGGCTGATACTGATCAGAGAAGATGCCATTTTTGATTCTTGATAAATTGTGAGAGTACCTGTAGAAAATTTTCTGCAAAAGGAGAGCACGAAGAGTGCAAGAGAGCAAAATAGTACGAGAACAATTTTTGCAAGGTAACAGAAAATGAACAGTGGACGCCGTAAATATAAGGAATACGAAAAGGTAAAGAAATGGGAAACAGTGTAGATGTGACTTTTGGAATGATGACAAATCCACGTGTCACATATCAAACGGCGCGTACAATTTTTGGAAATGATTTTGATTGTACAGAAATATTTTCAAAAGATATTTGCAAAGGAAATATTTTAATCGCACGGAAATATTTTCAAAAGATATTTGCAAAAGAAATATTTTAATCGTACAGAAAACACGCGCCAAAATTTAATAAGTCACAACTGCTGTGTCTGGTTTAATAACACTCGCAGCTGGTTTTTAATGTATCGCAAGGGATGAGCAGGATCTGGTCACAGATAAGTATCGACCGTATATATGCAATGTCTGGGTGTATCCAGACGCAACATATTTAGACGACGTCACACTTAACAATCCAGATCCTGGTTCCCCCTGCGACTGGTATTCTCGAACCTGCAAAATACATTAGCTCACAGACAATCAAGGCAGTTCAAGGAGACCTAATATGTTTCTGAAATAAGAAAACTTAGCGTCTGGTAGAGGCTTTGTGAAGATATCAGCAACTTGTTGCTCAGTCGACACGTACTCCAACCGGACGTCCTTCTTTAGCACATGGTCCCTGATAAAATGGTGCCTGATATCTATGTGATTTGTCCTTGAATGCAGTACTGGATTTTGGGTGATTGCAATCGCACTGGTGTTGTCGCAGAGAATAGGCGCTTCAGAAGCATCAATGCCATAGTCCTTCAGCTGATGTTGAATCCACAATATTTGAGCACATCAGCTGCCACCTGCGAGATACTCTGCTTCAGCTGTTGACGTGGCAATTGACGTTTGCTTCTTACTGAAACCGGAGATCAGTCGATCCCCTAAGAATTGACAAGTTCCACTGGTGCTCCTGTGATCAATCCTGCATCCTTCGTAATCTGCATCACTATAACCGATTAGTTGAAAGCCTGAGTCTTTGGGATACCAAAGACCCACGTTGGAAGTACCCTTTAAGTATTTCAATATTCGCTTTACAGCTATGTAATGCGATTGCTTTGGCTCTGCTTGGAATCTAGCACACATACAGACAGCAAACATGATGTCTGGTCTGCTAGCAGTTAAGTATAGCAAAGAGCCTATAATACCACGATACAATGATACCTCTATGGCAGATCCAGCTTCGTGTTTATCCAACTTTATCAAAGAGCTCATAGGGGTTGCAGCTGCTGAACAGTTGTCCATACCGAACTTCTTCAACAATTCTTTCGTATACTTCGCCTGGTTAATGAAAATACCACTTTCCAGTTGGCAAAATTGTAAGCCCAGAAAGAATGTTAGCTCCCCCATCATGCTCATCTCAAATTTATCCTGCATGAGCTTAGAAATTTTCTTGCATAGTTTGGGGTTAGTTGACCCAAAAATTATGTCGTCAACATATATTTGAACTAGTAATACATGGTCAGCTTTAACAAACTTAAAAAGTGTCTTATCAACTGTGCCTATTGTGAATTCATTCTCAATTAGAAACTTAGATAGAGCTTCTTTCGTATACTTCGCCTGGGTGCTTGCTTCAACCCATATAGAGCTTTATCCAGTTTGTAAACAAAGTCTGGATGTGTATGATTTATGAAGCCAGGAGGTTGTGCAACATACACTTCCTCTGTTAAGACGCCATTTAGAAAGGCACTCTTAACATCCATCTGAAAGACTTTAAAGTCTTTGAATGCAGCATATGCAAGAAACATGCGGATGGCTTCTAATCTAGCTACTGGTGCAAAGGTCTCATCGAAGTCTATTCCTTCCATTTGTCTAAATCCTTGCGCTATCAGCCTAGCTTTATTTCTAGTTACTACGCCATCTTCATTCAGTTTGTTCCAAAAGACCCACCTAGTTCCTATGACTGAATGATTACTAGGTCTAGGTACAAGTGTCCAAACATTATTACGTTTAAAATGGTTAAGTTCTTCTTGCATAGCGTCTATCCAACTGGGGTCAGATAAGGCCTCATCTATTTGCTTAGGTTCTATATGCGATAGAAATGCAGCATCAAAATGATCATGAGATAGCTGGCCTCGAGTGTGAACAGGAGATTCGAAATTACCTATGACTTGCTCGGGTGGATGATTTTTATTCCACCGAAGATCAAGTCCAAATGGATTTGCTCCTTGTTCCCCCTGTGTCGCTGGCTGGTTTGCAACGGCTGGTTCAGCAGACGCCATTCGATGTTGAACATTATTGGTTTGTGCGTTTGCTTCCAGCTGGTGAGAAATACTTGTGACTGGTTGTCCAGACGATGGCCTTGGTGCTGAATGATATGTGCTTCCTTCTTGACCAACATCTAATTGAGCAGCGTCTGGTCGAGCGTCGTCTGGTTGTGCGTCGTCTGGTTGAGCGTCGTCTGGTTGAGCGTCGTCTGGTTGTGCATCGTCTGGTTGTGCATTTGTTGCTACACCTCCAGCAGATGGTACACTTGAGGCAAATTGATCCTGCGGCTGATCCACGTTAGTTAAATCAATAACTACTGGATTACCTGTCAGATCCTGTTGATTATTGTTATGTGTTGTGACCACTGCTGGTTGTTCTTTCTCAGCTGAATATCTTCGTGGCACGTCGTCGTCTGATTCTTCAAGACTTGTTGACTCCAGACGTGAACACAAATCATGTAAGCTTGCAGCTGAATTTGACTTGAAGCTGGTTTCGTCAAACACTACGTGTGCTGATTCCTCAACCGTCAAGCTTCGATTGTTGAACACTCGATATGCTTTGCTCACAGCTGAATAGCCTAAGAAGATACCTGCATCAGATTTAGGTTCAAAGGCTGTTAGATGCTTTTTGCCGTTGTTATGAATGAAACATTTACATCCAAACACCCTGAAATAAGAAATATCAGGTTTCTTTTCATTCCAGATCTCATATGGGTTTTTATCGTGCATCCTATTAATCATCGATCTGTTTTGAGTATAACACGCTGTGTTAACTGCTTCTGCCCAGAATTTTTGTGAAATCCCGGAGTATGCAATCATAGATCTAGTAGCTTCTTTTAAAGTGCGGTTTCTCCTTTCAGCTAATCCGTTTTGCTGAGGAATTCTAGCTGCTGAGAGATCATGCTTTATCCCCAAGTCTTCCAAATAAGAAGTTAGTTTAAAATTTAGAAACTCAGTACCGCGATCACTTCTTATCCGGTTGACTGAACAAGATCTATCATTTTGTAAACGTTTTAAAAGTCGTATCAGCTGGTCGACGGTTTCAGATTTTGCTTTTAAAAACAACACCCAGGTATATTTTGAAAAATCATCAACTACTGCAAGGGTGTAATTCGTCCCCCCTAAGCTCGTTACTGAAATAGGACCAAAAAGATCCATATGCAAGAGCTCAAGGCAACGGGTAGAACGTTTTCCGCCTTTATTTTTGAAAGTAGATTTGATTTGTTTACCCAATTTATTATGTAGGTATTCCCCGAACATTTTCCTACCAATACAGTCCTACCACTTGGACTCTGAACCGTGCATGTGTGTTGTTGAAACTTGACTATGTAACCTTTGTCACACAGTTGACTAATGCTAATCAGATTGTATCGAAGGTTATCAACAACTAAGACATCAGAAATAGATATGTTACTGTGGATAAGCTTACCCTTACCCACAGTGTTACCGTATGCGTTATCACCAAAGACTATCTTTGCGCCTTTGTGTGGAATGACGTCTGATAGCAACTTTTGATTTCCTGTCATATGTCTTGCACAGCCGCTGTCCAGGTACCATACGTTTGATACATCAGCTGGTTCGTACCTGTTATCCTGCAATCATAAAACCAGTTTACTTGCGTCCTAATTTGATTACCCCTTTCGGGACCCATACTTGAATGACCTTAACAGTTTTTCCAGTATAAGTATCCTTAAGGGTCTGTGCATAATTGTGAGATCTGTTGAGTTTTGATTTCATTTTGTGACCACTTAGATCTCTTTTCTGCTGAACCTTTTTCCAATCTGATTTTACCTTCGTTGAACTACGCCATGGCTGGTTAGGAACAAATGGCTTTCGACCAGCTTTCGCTTTGTCTTTGTCCAGTTTGTTCTTTAGCCAGCTTGGCTTGGAGTTCTCAGGTTTTGAAAAGCCGATACCAGCTTTTCCATTTTCGTTCAACTTGGGATAGTTCTGGTCATTAAATGTTATCGACTCAAAGCAGTCATATATCACGTTGACTTTGACAAAGCTCATCTTGTTGAACTTGTCATATGCCGGCTGTGATTGAGTACTTGTTTCTCCTTCACTACTGTCACTAATATTGAAACCCAAACCAGTTCTATCGTGCACTGATTTTTGGATTTCATGCAGCTTGTGGAGAGCACGAGCCGATTGATTCCATGAGCTCATTTCTTTAGTTAATTTTTCAACTTCAGCCTTGAGCTCACTGGATTCATTTATCAACAAATCATTCTCAGCTGTCAGCTTACGCAACTCAATCTTCAAGCTGTCAATATCCTCAAGCTCATCAGAACTTGATTCAATCGAACTACTTTTCAGACTTATGTTTTCAGCTTTAACTTCCTCGAATGAATGAGAAAGCTTCCTGTACTCTTTGACCATGTCATTGAGTGCACTGACAAGGTCTTCTCGTGTAAATTCAACATTGGAGAAGTCAAATACCTCATCGTCTGAAGTTTGATCAGCCATGAGACAGTGAACTTCCTCCTATTCACTATCACTTGATGAGGAGCTGCTGGATGAAGATTCTGAATCAGTGTCCGCCCAGCTTTTGGTGCTTTCCTCAGCAACCAGTACATTCCTATCATTCTTTCTGTTGGACCTTCTGTCAGATCTTGTTCTCATCCTCATGTCCTTGGATCGCTCCTTGGATCTATCAACAGATCTTTCATCAGTCTTGTCCTCTTGCTTGTATCTATCCTCCTTCTTCTCGTCTCTTCGATATCTATCATCCATTTTCTTGTCATCCCTGGATCTGTCCTCCTTCTTTGGCCTATTGCAATCAGCTGAAAAATGCCCTGGACGACCATAGTTAAAACAAGTTAAATCAGTATTAACTTTATCAGATTTATGATAATTATTATAAGGAGTAGAAGGGTTGAAATATCTTCTCATGAATTTCCCAAACTTCTTAACGAAGAGGACATGACGTCATCGCTGAGTTGATCAGCCGTCTTACTAGTGCTTGGAGAGCACTGTTCAGTAGTTGCAGCAGCTAGTGCTTTCGTTGGCTGGGAGGTTGATGGGACTTCAGATCTTGTTTCGAGTTCAAATTCATATGCTTTCAGGTTTGCGAACAAATCGTGAAGCTCCAGTTTGTTCAAATACTTTAATTCCCTCATAGCCATGGTTTTCACATCCCACTCTCTTGGTAATGCTCTCATGACCTTCAACACCAACTCTCTGTTACTGTATTCTTTGCCAAGACTGTTCAACTCAATCACTGTCGCGCTGAATCTTTTATCGAACTCTGTCATTGTTTCTCCATCCTTCATTTTTATGGACTCATACTTCTGCTGAGCCATCGTCAGCTTGTTCTCTTTTGTCTCATCGCTTCCTTCACATATCTGGATCAACTTTTCCCAGATGTCTTTGGCTGTGGCACAGGTTTTGATTTTGCTGAACATATTTTTGTCTTTGTCCAGCGTCTTGTAAAGTATATCCCTGGCCACGTTGTCTAAGTTTGCTTTCTTTTTATCTTCACTTGTCTACTCATGTCTGGCCTTCTCAAGGAACTGAGGCTCGCCATTGGATATAACAAACGCTAGATTAGGCTTCATAATCTTCAGCGGCCCTTCAGTGAGGACCACCCACGTTTCATCATCTAGAGCAGCCAGATGCGCTTGCATGCGTATTTTCCAATCATCATAGTCTTCCCTTGAAAACAAAGGAATCTTGTTGTGAGAAGTAGACATATTGAGATATAATAAAGCACGAAAGATAACTGTTCAATACTGAGATACACAGGCTCTGATACCAATTGATAGTCCCAAAATACGATCAATATGGTTCGAAAAACAGTTGCAAGAGTTCATAAGGGGGGGGGGTTGGAATGAACTCTTGATATTTTCAAATTTTCGAAACCTTTTAAAAACAGTTTTACAAGCACTGCTTAACTTAAATCCGAGTTACCAGATTTAAGGATCTCAGTTTAATCAAATCTCTTGGCCAACAAAGTATGTGCGAAAAAAGGCCAATTGATTTGTGAACAGATAACTCAATAAATAAGTAAATGCGTAAAGTAAAGAGCAAGGGTCGAGAGTTTGTTTCTGGAAGTTCAGATATAAATATCCTACGTCTCCCCTTCTTCCTTTTCAGGAAGGTTTCACTAGAAGATTTGATGCGTATAGTCCTTCTACAAACACCCGATCACAGAGCCTCGCTCCAAGTGAACTCCTAGCAACACCACAACCTAAAACGCAGACGCAGCTGCTGGTTTTACAAATGAATGAAGATTTTCGAACGACTTTTAAGGAGCACGTTCGTTACAGACTCAAATAAATATTACAATGAGATACAACACTATTGAGACTGTAAAATCTTCTGGTTTCTAAAACGTAGAAATGCGATTCAACAAGTGAACCAAAAGATGACTCGAAGGATTATCTTATGAAGATCAGCGGTTTTGTTCTTCGAGTGTTTGAGCCTTTTGAGAATGCTACAATATGAGAATAGCTTGTAAAAATGGAAGCGTAACAACAAGGTAATGAGAGCGAGTGATTTCTTCAATTCAAACTGCTGGTATTTATAGGCTTCGCTCAACGGTCATTTGAATAGCTAAGGAAACAAAATCCTTTCGAAATACTAAAAATCTCATAACCGTATACTCTGCTCCACTACAAGGTAAATTGCACATTGTCAGAGCAAATTTGTCGCCTTCCATATTTGTGCAATAACCGTGTAACAACCTCTGTAAATATGTACTATTTACCCAAAATAGTACCGATGTTGTCTCCTAAATTCCAGGAAATTTGTACGATTCTGTTGATCTTTTCCAATTTGAGTATACGATCGTATTTGAATCTCTTTAAAGCTTGCGTCTGAAATTCTTTAAACTTCATCATTGATTATGATCTTCCAGTTTCAAGATACTTGATAATAAGCAACGATTGGAAACTTTAATGTTTGTGTTATACCACCGACTAGATTCATGCAAAACCCAACGTCGTCCTTTCAAAAACCATCGTCTGATTTTTAGCGTTAAACCAAACGCTGTCGTTTTGCAGTCTTTATCAAAACACGTTATCACTCAAATGCTTGCGTCTGGATTACCCAATGACTGGTGTACTGTAGCTTGCGTCTGGATATACAAAGCACTGAATGAATCAACAACTGGTTTACTGTATCTCTCGTCTGGTTTTCCTATCGACTGAATACTCTACTGAGAGAAATACCTTGCGTCTGAATAACCCAACGAAACCAACTACTGAAACCTTGTAATATCAACATCTGAATAAACCTCTCGTCTGGATTTAACTTGTCTTATTTTGTTATCACCAAAACTATAAATTTTATCCTAACATAAGTTTACTCTTCATCGTCTCTTTCCTTACGACTTTGCTCCCAAAAGAGTCAAAATCATTTTTCTGAGTTGTAACCACTCTGTAGATTTGTGTATTCAAGTGTAAATCAAAAACAAAGTTTGTATAGCATGTGTAAGCTGAATCAGCTCAGAGCGAACTATTGTATTTGCAGAACATATCACACGTCTATCTTCTGTCGTAGAGTGCTATGAGTTCTCACAGTTGCGGTTGTGGGACTGGGTTATTGTAGGAGCTGTGATAATCAAATTCTTCTAGTGGAAATCCTTCCTGAACAAGGAAGAAGAAAAGACGTAGGAGTTTAAGATCCAAATTTCCATAAACAAACTCCCGTCCCTTTAATTTTACTGCATTCAGTTTTTAAATTACTGCATTCAGTTCTTAAATCTGTTCACTGTTCAATTGAGTTTATTACGCACATATATTTGTTACTCGAGAGAATAGATCACGTTGAGATCCTCTGAGCTGGTAACTCAGCTCAGAGTTAAGCCGAAGGCTTGTAAAACCGTTTTAAAAGGATTTTAGTAAACAATTGTAAATGAGTTCATTCACCCCCCCTCTGAAAACTGTAAAGAACTCATCTGATTGTGTATGGAAGTTCGGAGCTGAAACACCTACGTCTCCCCTTCTTCCATAGATGGGAGGCTCTACTAGAATACTTTGATTATTACAGTCCCTGTAATAACCCAATCACACCATCCACGACTGTGTGAACTCATAGACTCCACGATTGCTAGCATCACCATGCAATCTGCACTTGTTTACGTCTCTATGCTAAGACAACAACCACTTTGTTTAATGTCTATGTGTTTAGACTACAGAAACTAGTTTTATGTCTTATGAGAGACCTCACTTAGCTTATCGGTTTCGCTCAGATCTCGTATGTGAGTGAGGGTGGTGTATGTGAGATTTACAGTGTAAGCTCACTCTCTCAATATTAAATCTCACACACTCGCGAAGGTGCTCTCTGAGCTGTCGTCTTCTTCACCAAGACTGTAAGGAGTCAAACACTTATGTTTAAGCTCTCTCTTTCTGAAATTGTGTTCTTCTATTTTTTCATGTCTTATGAGAGACCTCACTTAGCTTATCGGTTTCGCTCAGATCTCGTATGTGAGTGAGGGTGGTGTATGTGAGATTTACAGTGTAAGCTCACTCTCTCAATATTAAATCTCACACACTCGCGAAGGTGCTCTCTGAGCTGTCGTCTTCTTCACCAAGACTGTAAGGAGTCAAACACTTATGTTTAAGCTCTCTCTTTCTGAAATTGTGTTCTTCTCTTTTTTCATTTCTTTCTTCCCTTTTTCCAACTTCTCTCTTTCTTTTCTTTCTTCCCTTTTTCCGACTCTCGTCGTACTTCTACACACACCGGTCTTCCACCCCCATTATTCCCTTGTTTGTATCTTCAATATATATATAGACTTTTATGAATTATGACCGTTGGAGGATTATCATAATTGGTGTCAGTCAGTCTGATCTTTAGCAGTGACATAAGGCTTTTTCCCCTTTTGGATTTCAACGACTTTTCAGCTCGGATGAAGTTCAACACTTTCAGCTCGGATGAAGTTCAACACTTTCAGCTTGGAAAAAGTGCCGTTTTGTCCTTGCTTGTTTAGTTCATTTCTCATACGGTCTGACTGACTTTTCTTGACCAGCTTGGGCCTGATCTTCTACGCTGTTCCTCTGAGCTGGTCCCTCGAGCTGATCCTCTGAGCTGGTCTTTTGAGCTGGTCTTCTGAGCTGGTCATCTGAGTTGTGCTGCCGCGGTCTGGTCTGTGCTGCTCTAGCTTAGACCTCTGAGCTGATCTGCTCTGAGTTGTTCTAATCTGAGTCTTTCTGCTCTTCAGCTGTTCCTACCGACTAGCTCTGATCTTGCTTCTTCTTCCTTTCAACTAATCGTCTCTTAGCTGATATATCACGAATCTCCTCTAAGCTGCTCTACTCTAAGCTGCTTCATTCTTCTTTGTTCAGCTCTAAACTTTGCTGCTGTGATCTGGTCTGTGTTGCTCCAGCTTAGAACTCTGAGATGATCTTAACGATGCTTCAGTCCTTTCTTCTTTCAGCTGAACTTCTCTAAGTCGATCCACATTTCTAAGTTGATCTTCTTCTTATCTGAACTCGGCTCTTTGTTCATACAACGCAGTTCTTCAGCTCGCAACTCTTGTCTGATCTGATCTACTTCCAGCATAGACCTGCGCACTCGTGTAGATCATCAGAAACATAAGAGCAAGTTTTGTGTTCATCAAAGTTCAGATCTGATCTGTTGATCCAACACATATCGATGTTCCCAAAGAACCATCGAAATGATTGCACGACTCAAATGTCGTAGACCAATTGGCTCCAAATATAAAATATCCACGAAAAAGGAATGGAGAAAATAATGTTGATGCTCATAATGAGATATTCAATCCATTGATTGATAAGTCTGAAACTGTTGATGATCACTCCCCCAAAAAGGTAAAGCATTTGATAATGAGGAGATCTAGCTAAATTATGTCAACATAAGGAAAAGATATAATCGATTGAAAATTATTGTCGATAATAAGTTTGCATATGTTGTGGATCTAGATACTGTTATTGAAAATGATGATCTAGATCCTACATCTACAAATGAATGTTATAATCAACATGATTGGCCGTGTTGGAATAAAGCAATACAAGAAGAGCTAAATTGAGGTTTTGGGACCCGTTGTCCAAACACCAAAAAGAGTAATTCCTATGGGTTGTAAATGGGATTTTGTACGAAAATGGAACAAGAAAAAAGAAGTTGTTAGGATAAAATTTATGGTTTTGGTGATAACAAAAGTTAAGTTAAATCTGGATAATCAGACGCAATTTGTAGTAGTTGTGAATCCAGACGACAGGCTTATCCAGACGGTGGCTACAGTAAATCAGTTGTGGGGTGAAACCAGTCGTTAGCTACAGTGGAGTGGTAAATCAGTCGATGGGTTATCCATACGCAAGCTACAGTGGATTTGCTTTACCAGACGCAAGCTACAGTGGCTTAACCAGACGCAAGCTACAGTGAATTGCTTTACCAGACGCAAGCTACATTGGTTCGTATTATCAGACGCAAGTATTTGAGTGTTAGCGTATTGTGATAAAGATTGCAAAATGACAGCGTTTATAAGACGGTGGATTTTGAAAGAAAACCAGTCGTTGCACTCTCGAGCATATTCCAGTCGCAACATGTTATTCAAAGATGAAGAAATTTCAGGCGCAAGCGATAAAGAAATTCAAATACGATTGTTTACTCAAATTGGAAAAGATTAATAGAATCGTACAAATTGCCTGGAATTTAGGAGACAACGTCGGTAATATTTTGGGTAAATAGTACATATTACAGAGGTTGTTATACGGTTATTGCACAGATATGAAAATCGACAAATTAGCTCTGACAGTGTGCAATTTACCTTGTAGTGGAGCAGAGTATACGGTTACAGATTATTTGAATTTCAAAAAGGATTTTATTTCCTTAGCAATTCAAATGACCGTTGAGCGAAGACTATAAATACCAGCAGTTTTGAATCGAAGAATACAACTCTCGCTATTGCTATTTCTGAAACTCTGCCGAATTATTTTTGAGCCATCCCTTGTTGAAGTTAGTCAAAAATCTCAAAGACTCGAGAACTTTCCCGTTGATCTTCAGAGAAAAATACCTTCGAGTCATCCTCTGGTTCACATTGTTGAATCGTGTTTCTTTGTTTAGAAACCAGAGGATTTTACAGCACTCACATACGTGTATTCATTGTTGTAATCATTTGATTGAGTCTGTAACAAACGTGCTCTCAAGGCCGCTTGAAAATATTACAAAGTGTTGTAAACCAGCAGCTGCGTCTGCATGGAAGTTTGTGAAGTTTGTGGAGTTTCTAGGAGTTCATACAAGTGAGGCTTGTGTGATCGGGTGTATGCAGAAGGACTGTGTACATCAAATCTTCTAGTGTATCCTTCCTGAAAAAGGAAGAATGGGAGACGTAGGATATTTAAATCCGAACTTCCAGAAATAAATTATGAGCCCTACTCTTTACTTTACGCATTTATTTATTATCTACTGTTCAGAAATTAATCGGCTTCATTCAGCACTTTTTAGTTAGCCGAGAGGTTTGCATTTAACTGAGATACCTCAAGTTTGGTAACTCGGACTTGAGTTAAGCAGCGCGTGTAAACGTTTTGAAATAGAAAAATTGAAGGAGTTCATTCAACCCCCCCCCCTTTTGAACTCCTGTACTTGTTTTGATCCTATTTTTGGGACCATCAGAAGTCACTAGATATAAAGCTCTATTGGTTGCACAAGATTTGTCTCAATTGACCGGCATTGATTATGAAGAGACTTACTCTCCAGTGATGGACGCAATTATATTCCGATATGTTATTGGCATGACCGTATAGGAAAGACTTGAAATGCGTCTTATGGATGTCATCACTACATACTTGAGCGGAAAACTAGACAATGATACTTACATGAGGATTCCTAGGGGATTTAAGATATCGAAAACATTTGGTCCAAATTTTAAAAATGTTTGCTCAATTAAACTTCAGAGATCTCTTTATGAATTAAAGCAATCTAGGTGCATGTGGTACAAACTACTTAGTAACTATTTATTGCAACAAGATTACAAAAATGATCCAATATGTTCATGTGCTTTTATTGAGTTAAGCGTGCAAGGGTGAGAACAGTACTGGGATGGGTGACCTCCTGGGAAATTCTCGTACGTCAAGCTGTTGACGTTGCGCCGCTTGATCTGGTTAGCCATGTGGGCTGTAAAATTGTGATGCCAGATCTTAACGGGTAATACTATCTCTTCTGGGGATAGGGCCGGTGGTAGGGGAAGGGTAAGACTGATCTCTAAGGGAATTGAGACAACACCAGCAGTTAGACACGCACCTCCCCTGACTCATGGGCCTAACTTCCCAACCCTAACGCATATAATAAGTGCACTCTGCGCTGTCACATTATAAGGAAATAAAGTTGCACCTTGGCTAACAGCTATAGCTTTTGGCCTAGTGGTAAGCGCTTGATCCTAACAAAATTTTTGACGGATATTGGGACGAAAAAGTACCGTGTGGCAATATCAATTTGACGTGTAACGGACGTGCAATGGTGAGAACAGTACTGGGATGGGTGACCTTCTGGGAAGTTCTTGTACATCAAGCTGCTGACGTTGCGTCGTTTGATCTGATTGGCCATGTGGGCTGTAAAAGTGTGATGCCAGATCTTAACGGGTAATACTATCTCTGCTGGGGATATGGCCAGCGGTAAGGAAAATGGTAAGACTGATCTCTAAGAGAATTGAGACAACACCAGCAGTTAGACACACACCTCCCCGAACTCATGGGCCTAACATCCCAACCCTAACGCACATAATAGGTGCACTCTGCGCTGCCACATTATAAGGAAATAAAGTTGCACCTTGGCTAATAGCTATAGCTTTTGGCCTAGTGGTAAGCGCTTGATCCTAACAGCTTTTATTCAAAGAAATAGATAAAAAAATGTCATTATTGCTATATATGCTGATGATTTAAACATTACTAGAAGTTTCGAAGAACTCAAAAAGACAATTGATGTCTTGAAAAGAGAATTTGAGATGAAAGACCTAGGCTAAAACAAATTTTTTTTTCACTTACAAATTGAGCATCTTGGGGTAGAATTTTAGTCAATCAATCAACTTAGATACAAAGAATCTTGAAACGGTTTACATGGATAAAACTCATCCTTTAAGTATGGTGGTTCGATCACTTGATGTAACAAAGGATATTTTTCTTTCTTTCAATGAGCAAGAAGAACTGCTTGGTTCGGAAATAACATATCCGTGTGTAATTGGTGAATTGATGTATCTTTCCAATAGCACAAGACCATACATACCACTTGCTTTAAATTTTTTGGTAAGATATTGAGTTAAACATATTTTTAGTTAAACATATTTTTAGATATCCTCAAGTAACCTATGATTTGGGTTTGTTTTATTCAATCAAGATCTGAAGCAAAATGTGCAAATGCTTCTAGTTCAGCAAATTGTGCCAGTTCAAATTTTTCTCTCTTTTTTCTAAGCCCTTCTATTAGGAGTTCAGCCAAGCTAGAGTTTGAGACAAGCCTTACCTAAGGAGAGGTATGCCCTTGGCACAAGACAACGATCAGGCCAAGTTTGAAAGAGCGTTCCTTTTTAATTGATTTGCAATTGATTTTTTATGCAGATGCTGGATATCTATCTGACCCACAAGGATAGATGACAAACTTGATATTTGTTTAATTATGGAAGAACAAAGATTTATTGGAGATCTACAAAGCAAGCTATGATCGCTACTTCATCAAATTATGCAAAATACTTGCAATCCGTGAAGCTAGTAGAGAATGTGTCTGGTTGAGGTCGCTGATTCACCATATCAAAAGGGAATATGGTTGTCTGCAAGTAAAATCTCAGCAACGAGATAACACGACATGCATTGCTCAGCTAAATGATTGCTACATCAAAGGTGATAGGATGAAACACATAACCTCAAAGTTCTTTTTCACACATGATTTGCAGCAGAAATGTGATATTGAAGTTCAACAAATTCGCTCAAGGGATATTTGGTAGATCTTTTTCATAAATTGTTGAGGTGCAATAATTGCCCCTACTAGGTAGAGCGATCGAAACGTGGCGCTTGTGTTGCTATACGGTTTAAAAGATTGGAGTTGCACCGTTACCACCAGCTATAGCTTTTGGTAAAGCGGCAAACGCTTGATCCTACAATTGACTTTTGAGAAATTGGTGAATACGATTTTTAAGAATTTCAAGTAATTCTCGCAATATGGGGAGAAAATTCAAACTATACTCTTTTTCCTCGTATGTGACTTTTCCCACGTGATTTTTCATGACAATGTTTAACGAGGAAACTGAACAATAATGAGAGATGTTGCACTCTTTTTTCTTCACTGCTTTTTTCCCCACCGGGTTTTCATATTATGGTTTTAATAATGCACATCCGTAAGAACATCAGAGGGGGAGTGTTGTGATATTGTGGATGTCAAGATAGTTGAGAATATTTGAAGACTTTGGATGATCGATAGAATCACAATCAAATATTTAAAGATGTAGATAATCATTATCATATCAATTCTTTGTATTTCATCGTTTATGAACTCTAGGGTTTGTGTATCTATAAATACATCGTTCATGCAATTCATTTGTTATATCGAACTTACTTGTTTTTACTTTATTCTTTGGTTAGTCTTTCTCCTTACGTTATAACAAAATGTACCACGACACGGAACTTACGTTTGTATTAGGAAGATACTTCTTTTAAATTACATTAAATTATAAAAGTACCTTCAATCATTATATCAAACTAAATATAAATTTTTCCATATTATCTTTTAATAATAATCTTTTTATATATTTATTATCTTCTTATGTTAATTTAAAAGTAATTATATAATTTCAAACAATCATTTATTTCATTTCTTATGGATCACACATATCGCATATGCCCTACCCCAGAATATTTTGAAAAATAACTTTCATTCTGCGAGGTATTGAGTTCTTTTGGCTTTCTATTCTTCCCATCACCTTTTTTAGAAAATTCTTGTGGAGCAGTAGTAAGCCGCCGATTTCTTGGAAAACCCTTTGTCATCATCGAGAGTATGGAGGGTATGGTTTGAGAGATTTGAGACATTGGAACAAAGCCTTGCTTGCTAGACTTTGCGGAAAATCCAGGCAAAGAAAGACTCCTTATGGGGTGAAATGGATTACACACCGTTACGGGGAGGATCCCAGCACGTGGCAGCCAAGGAAGGACGACTCTGGTTTGTTGAAGAAGCTTATTGTCGTGAGATATGAAATTTCTAGTTGGCACGTTCAGGCGTGGAGTTAGGTGGCTTATTATCTTCGTGGTTCGAGGGTAGACATGGTATGTGGCTTGCCTATGATTTCTTTGTGTCCAAGGAGAGACGTTGGCCGATGAAGCCAATTGTTGGGAAACCGCATCTTGTGCCGAAGCACCAATTCTCTCTTTGGCAATTCGCCCATGGCAAGCTCCTCACTAGAGATAGACTATCTTTTGCCCTAGACAGAGGTTGTGCATTACGTGGACAGGGTGAGGAAAATGCTCTCTTACAGGGATGATCTAGAGCATGTTAAAGATTGGCCTAATATCCGTGATGTTCTGGACAACAGACAGAGTATCTTGAGGCACTTTCGAGGGAAACTGAGGGGAAATAGCAGATTAGCAAGGCTCAGAGTTGTAGGCCTGGATGCTTCGATCTACTACATTTGGAACCTCCGGAACAGGGCGTGTTTTGAAAATGAAATCCTTGAGGCTGTTGTCGTGTACCATAGAATCCAAATGACTGTTTTAAGATGCATTGAGATGTGATTTGTTCCTGTTGATTGTTGACTATTTGATCTTTTCCCTGTTAGACATTAATCTGTAATTCCTGGGTATGCACAGTGTATTTGTACTATTATCTTTTTATCGTATGCGATATTCATATTCATATAAAAGAAAATTTCTGAAAAGTCTCCTGCAGCTTCTCCTCCAGAGGTGTAAACAAAGAATTCCAAATACCTATTTTCCATCATAATCAGAATGCTACTATGTTATACAAAAAAATGTTGAAGTTGGAGTAAAGAGACAAAGAAAAAGTATGATTTTATGAGTATTTTTTGAATATTAAAACGATAATTTAGTTTAAACATCAATGTTTTTGAATATTAAAACAAAAACTTTCAATGATTGAAAAATCGAAAGAAAAATATATACTTAAAGCTGGGTGAAGGAGAGATAAAGACAACAGCAAGAATGAAGCATAACAAAAGTTGCATATAACATTTATGAATCCAGATTACGCATTTTGAATTCAAGCAAGTAAAACTTGAGTTGATTTTAACCGCACAAGAGTTTTATAATTTCCTTAGTAAAGCGACGGAAGAATTTTAGTCAAGATCAATCGAAATAGATCTAAACAACGAATTCTCTTTTTCTTTGGTCTCCCTTTGGTAACTTTTACTATAAGAGGTAGCACTACCAAGGAACCGATGCAACATGTATGTTTCATTCATTTGATAGTGACACGGGATAAATTGTTTCCACATTTGGTACAAGGTCCACACATTGTATACCTATTTATTATATTAAACTGAAAACAGATATATGCTAAATTCAGTTAACCAAATGAATACTATTAGAACTTCATGATATATGTTTTAGAAATAGAGGGAGGTGTGAGTCAACGAGCATTGATTAAAGACAAGGCAGAATTAAAAGCTGTGGCAGTGAGATCAATCACGTCATTTCACAAAAGCGATAAGCGCCGATAGGAGAGCTGCATGTGGGCGCCTTTCATTTAGGCGTTTTTTTTTTTCAAAAAAAAATAATATAAAAAAATTCGAAATTGCAAAATTATTGCAGTTTCGGATCCGGGATTTTAAGATTATGCATTTTTCCAGTTTTTTTTAAAAAAATGTGTTCAGAATCCGGGGTTTGACTCCCGGATTCTGAAAAGCGGCTACCAAGCACGCGTTTTTATTTTATTAATTTTTGTCAGAATCCGGTATTTGAAACCGCGGATTCTCTTGTATATATATGTCCCGCGTGCTTCGTATTCGATGATCAGTTTATCAAATTCTCTCCTCACACTCACCCGCGTTCCTTCGTTCCTCTCTTGCTGCAGCGTCGTTCCTCTCCTACATTTCAGGTTATTTTATTTATTTGTTATTTATGTTTAATAATTAGATATGTTTAGTTTTAAGTTTTTTTCATTTCATGTACGTATTTTTTATGTTTAGTGATAATATTTCTTAGTTTATTATTTGAATAATGTTTATTAATTGATGTTAGGTCATATATTTTGTAATTGATATTGTTTATTATTCGTAGTTTTTGTAATAATTGATGTAAGACTAAATATAATTGATATAAATTTAGGGTGAAATAATTTGTATAAATTTAATATAAACTAAATATAATGATAGCAGCGTAATTATGAAACAACTAAAATTGTAGCTTTACATAATTTTTATTCGAAATATATATTAATTGATTAGACCATATATTTTGTAATTGATAGTACTGTTAATTGTTAAATTAATTGTTTTACAAATACTTAGTTGATAATTTGTGTAGATTTAATATTAAATAAAAAATGCTAGTAGTGTAATTATGAATCGGCTAAAAATTTAGTCCTTTACGTAATTGTTAAGTAGATACTTCAAAAAAATATCCTTTTTTCTATTTGAGGGGCGATCGAAATTTATGAAGGATTAGGGGAGATTCACTTTTATAATACGAGGGAAAATAATTAGTGATATTTTGAATGTTAATTTTAGTAACATGGCTTGAAAATAATTAATTAGCATGATAAGTTATGTATTATAATTTCCGGGAGAGCCCAACTCCTTTAACGAACATTATGTCCCCTCTCTATTGACCAATTAATAATTTATTTATTGTAGGATGGCCGAGAACGTCAATAATGTGTTATATTTACGCGATCGTCATATTTCGAACAACATCGCTTCCAATGATGTGGATATAGTCATTCCACCACGACGATCGGATAAATCGTTGTGGGCAGCGATGAGAGCTGAAATTCACCTTCGTGTCCATCTTCGTCTTGCTCAGGTGGGCTTCTATGGTGTCGTACAATGTGGGCCCATAAAAAATTTTGATAATCATTTGATTACGTTGCTGGTGGAGAGATGGAGACAAGAAACCCACATTTTTCACCTTCCTGTGGGCGAGACCATCATAACGCTACAGGATGTCGCAATGAGCTGGGGCTTAAATATTGATGGATTGCCTGTCACCGGTAAGGATACATCGTACAGTAAACCGGAGTTACTGCAGCGATGTACACGTTTGTTCGGCTTCACTCTTGAAGCTAACAGTATTAAAGGTGCCCACTTGTATCTTACTGCTATGAGAGACCATTGTTTGCAACATGTGATCACCGACTTCAGCACTGAGGAGCAAGTGACACAATATTCTCGTTGTGTTGCATTGCTTATTATTGGAGGTTGTATGTTTCCTGACTCAGAGAGTTCTGCTGTTAAACTTATGTATTTACAGTTTTTAGAAGATATTCATATGGTAACTACATATAGCTGGGGTTCTGCTGTGCTTGCATACTTGTACAGAGAGTTATGCAGCACTGCCATGGGACAGAAGGTGGACATATGGGGACTCGTACAACTCCTGCAAGTATGATTGCACTGTTGTATTCATCAACTTAGATATATTAATTGTGACTTGTAAATTTATTACGATGTTGTTGCAGATTTGGGTATGGTTGAAGATCACCGTACTTTGTCCAGATAGAGAACAACAATGCTCGACGGCGTCGTAGGATGCTGCAGATGCACTCAGGGTCTACCTATCCCACCATATGATGCAGCGTATATTTTTCTTTATCTATTTAGTTTGTTGCATTTTTGAATTATGGTAAAAATACTAATCATTCATATTGTAGGTGGAAGCGTGTGTTCTCGTGGACACATACTGTACGTCATTCCTTACATACCATGAGAGACATGGTTGACCGGTTGGTAGAGGGACATGTAATCTTAATTACTAAATAATTAATAATTTATCAGCACAATATGAATTATTACACAAATTTTATATCACTCAATATTATTTTGTTATTATTGTTTACGAGATGGACTCACCGGAGTTCAATGTCTTTCTACACGGACAGCGTTTTCATCTTTGTCGGTCAGCATGCCCGTTGATTAATTTTGATATTGTCAAGATGCATCAACCGAAAAGATGTCTTCGACAGTTTGGGATGCGACAAGGTATTCCCCCGTAGCCGCCCCACGACGATCAATTGCATCAGTTGACACGACAAAACGGAACAACTTCGATTGAGCATCTTTTCACCGTCAGTTCGTGGACATGTGAAATAATCGGTACAATTTAGTTGTTAATGGGGAGTACACCACACCTGGTGCACTGAGTACGACGACAGACTATGTTGTTGGTATCATCGTATCACACGGATTTTTTTATCTCCTCCCACAGTACCTACTAGCCATCATATTGTAAGAATATTTCGTTAGTTTAATGTGAAACTTAAATGGGTCGATCATAAGCATTCGATGAACATCATGTATCAACTGTGAAAATGTAATCGAACGAGAGATTCTCATGGGCCTAGTTGCTGGAATACTATATCCAACCCTTCCATCAGCAACAACAACGTACCCTCCATAATAGATCAGAGCATTCACACTATTCATTTCTTTATGGAGAAAAACTATATTTCATATGAAGAAAAACTATTGCAATTTATCACCACTTAATATTTGAAATAGTAATTTATATTGACACAATTAACATAATGTTGGATCTGTTTTGACAGATCCTAATTAAGTTTTGAATTACACAAAACCTTTTGTTGTTATTCTAACAATTCTATTCTAAGTGCGCAGATTTCAGGTCGAAGAATATATTCAGCAGATGGTTCACATTATAAATGTTCAGCAGTTGGTTTGATGTTCTTGGATCAGCAGTTGAATTAGCGATGGAGACGTCCAGAGTTGATTCAGTTGTTAGTAATCAGGCGTAGGCCAAAGTTGAACCAGCTGGAGCATATCAATCTAGCAGATGATGAAGATCAGCTGCAAGCGCTAAAGAGCAAAGTGAACCAGCTGGTACATGAGTTGTGAAGTCTGTTGAAGATTCAGTTCGAGATGATGAAGATCAGCTGGAGGCGCAAGATTGGAAGCATTTATAAGTACTGCTGATGAATCTATCAGCAGTCGCGTTTATAAGTACTGTTGATGAATCTATCAACAGTCGCCATTCAAGAAGAAGAAGAAGAAGAAGAAGAAGCATAGATGGAGCTGGAACGAAGAAGTTCAGCAGGAAGCTACAGTTGAAGATTCAGCAGATGAGAAGAGGAAGCGACGTCGTATTGAGAATCAGCAGAAGAAGTGAAGCGCAAGAGATGAAGCGACGTCGTGTTGAGATTCAGCAGATGGATTATTGTTGATGACGTCATCAGTGACGTCATCCAGTCGCGAGAATCAGCAGGTAGCTTGCATTCCAGACGCAAGAGGAAGCGACGTCGTAAAGGAGATCCAGTCGCAAGCTACAGTGCAATCAGCAGATGCTATTTGGAGATTAGCGATTGCAAAACGATGTCGTTTACATAAGTTGATACGACAGCGTTTTGCTCTTGCGATAAAGATTCAGCAGGAAGACTTTGCGTTGTTATTTCAGCAGACGAAGCTACAGTGTCCAGTCGCAACGCAAAGATATCCAGTCGCAAGCTTAGCATCCAGTCGAGATGAATTCCAGACGCAAGCAACAGCAGCATCCAGTCGAAGAGCTTATTTGTATCAGCTGTTGCTACGCTTCCAGTCGTTGTGAAATCCAGTCGCAAGATTCAGTCGCAAGATTCAGCAGAAGCGCAAGAGAAGCAGTAGTCGACTTGAATCAGCAGGAGCGAAGCAGTTGACAACTTACGAAGAATTGCGAGAGCTGAATGTCAACTGCTGAGCTAATTTCAAATGGCGAAAGCGACAGAAGCCTGCAAAAGAAAAGGACGCAAGTACTTTTACTTTTCAGAGGAGCGTTGCATTAAAGTGGAAAGAAGACAAGATAGCCTTCTGGAGCGCTGAAGAGTTTTGGAAGCTTTCCAACGGGAAGATATTTACAGAGGCTATATATTTGAGGCGACGCCCATTGAAGATGTTGGTCGTCGTCCAGTTGAGAGACGACGTTGGTGCATCTACATACTGTGGGAAAAATACATTGAGTTGCGGCTGATGTGCAGTTATGAAGTAGTGGATCCTTCCGAGGTGGAAGAAGGGGAGATGTAGGATGTTGATATCCGAACTTCCATAAACAAATATGCTGTCTTGTATCGTGTTCTGTTATTCATTCAGCAAGCATTTACTTTAGCATTGCACGTTTATAATTCAGCACATCGCATTGCACGCATAAACAGTTCAGTTCTTAGCATCTCATTTCAGCAGCACACAAGCACGCAAATCTCTAACAGATTTATGTTGTACATAAATCTGTTTGAGTTGTTTTAAAATCTAGGATTCAGTTCTGGTATTTTCCGCATGATTTTTAAATCATACCAGATCTGTTTTCCAGTGCTCAGATGATTTTATATGTTCAAGAACAACGAGCTATTGCAGCTCAAGTGTGTATCGGCAGCGCGCAAAATTTTCCATAGTTCTCAAACAGCGCCTGCTGATCTTTTTGATCCTATTTTCGGACCAACACATAATCTAAGAGTGCTTCCAGGTTATTGGAGGGGTTAAGACCCGCTTAAAACCCAACTTCTTTAGACAAAGCGACGCCCCCCAGTGAGCCCAGGCGGTACAAGCCATTTTTAAGCCGATCTATGAAGGACTCTCTTAGATCTTTTATTCATATGTCAAATCATAATTACTATTCAAATTAGTGAACTTTATAAGCCAAAATTTTATTTATGTAATCTAATTTATAATATATTATAATTCCTAAAAAAATTAAATATCACAATAATTACCTTTTTATCCGTGATATGAACTGAACCAGTATAACGACTTTGATTATAATGAGGGCCGAAGGATTTGATTTGGACCGAGGATATCAATGAGGGACGATGGATTGATTTGTAAGAACGAGGATATCAATTGATTTGTATCGAATATATCAATTGGTTTGAGCGATTTCAAATGTAAACGGAGAAGGTATTTATAGGGGAAAGAATCTGGAGTTCTAAACTCCGGATTCAAAAAGATCAAAGGACAAAAAAATTTCTCGTGCAGAATCCGGATTTTCAAACCTGGATTCACAAAAAAATATGTAATTGTCAGAATCCGGAGTTTAGGACTCCGGATTCTGAAACAGAAATTTATAAAAAAAAATATCGTCAGAATCCAGAGTTTATAACTCTGTATTCTGAAACATAATTAAAAAAAAGTTTTTTCGTGTCAGAATCCGGACGTGTAAACACCGGATTGTATTAGTTTTAAAAAAATTTTCAGACTGCAATAATTTTCCAGTTTCGAATTTTTTTTTGTATTATTTCTAAAAAAAAAGCCCTTTCATTTACTATATATATATTGATATGATCGAATTTTCCTGACAAACGAGATACAACCAGATCAGGAGGATGCTAAGCTATCTAGACGAGTGTAAGTATTTCCCTAGTAACCTGTAACCAAAGATACTGGTTAGAGGACGTCGGAAGTGTTTCCATCGAAATACATCCAATGCTTAAATCAGTTCGAATAATCGAGAAGAGAAAGGTCGTATACAAACTGAGAATGTATGATTTATGAATGAATGTAAAATGAAGTATATCTGAGTATTTATAGGAGGGATTAACGATTAGTACTGGCACGTTAACCGGCTAGTGATGCTTTCGAGCGGGTATCACGATTGACGTTATACCTGAATTGACCCTTCGCTAGGCGATATTATCGCCCTGTTTCCTGGAGCCTTTGACCTATTCAATGCTCACGTGGGTTGCATTATCAGAGCCGTAACTGTTGCGCTTCTGGAACACCGGATTAGGCGAGACCATAAATTCTCTTCAGCGGATCTCTCACCCCGAGCTCGCGATGTACCCTGTACAATATATAGAGTTCTCGGTATCAAGTCTCGAACAGATACAAAGGTACAAGTCGTCCTCGAGCCTCGAGGAGGTAAACAGAGGTCCTCGGGTCCGAGGATATATAGGAGGTGTCAATAGGTCCTCGGGTCCCGAGCACATACAGGAGGTATCTCATATATAAATATATATATATATATATGCACACATGGGAAGCTCTTGTGCTTCAAGATGTTGAAGTTGAGTCGTCTGATTCGGTTGATTAGGTGGACCGTAAAAGTGTGACACCGGATTTTAACGGATAATACTATCTCAACTAAGGATAGGACCGACGATATAAAAATGATAAGATTGATATCTGAAACAGCACCAGCAGTTAGTCACGCACAGGTCGAATTCATGGTCCTAACAGCCCGAAACATACACAGTAGATACACTTTGCATTGTCACATGTATAAAGAATAAAGTTACATATTGACTAACACCTATAACTTTGGTAATAATAAGCAATTGATCCTATCATATCCGTTCATATTATTTGTGACGTCCCAATCCTCATGGGGTCACGAAAGAATAATAAAAAGAAAAGAAGGGCTGAATGGGAATTGTTATAAGCTGTATTTCTTATAACTAAATCAAAATTCAAACACAAACATAATATGGCGCCAGATACTGGAACGGCTGAAACAATTTCTTTAATAACAGATGTTACAAAAGTGAAAAATGCGATAATACAACTTTGCAATTCTATATGAATTCACTATTTTTGTAATGGATCTGATACAGACTTAACAAAAGATCAAAAACAACAACAGCTGCTGCGGAAAAACATCGGCCGTAGATAAACACAATCACCACAGCTGGTTCAGTCGCCGCCTCCCGCCTGCCCCAGCTCTGTCCCACCTGCACCATTTTAAAACTAATGAGCCTAGGGGCTCAGCAAGTAAAATCTGAAGATTAAAATTTCGCATAATGCAGGCAGACATCTAAACATATCGTAACTTAACAAAACAGTTTAAAGGAAGTCATTCATCAGCTTTCATAAACTTTCTTTCGCTAAACTTGGAAATGGGGAAGTTATCTATGCCATAAATCCTTAAATTGAAACGTTCTTCCTTTAAACTCATAGCTGGTTGAAATTTGATTTTGAAATCATCGTTCGGGTTCACAGTGCTTCGAAATTCTTTCTTTAAAACTTTGTCGAGTATCGGGTTCGACTATTGGGACTTATCGTTAAAAGTAATCATCTTTTGCTAAGGGAATCAATATCGTTATAATAAAACAGACGCAAGGATATTTGATAATATTGAAACAGATGTATTAAATGAAATGTTGGTCCAAAAATAGGATCAAAAGATCAGCAGCCGCGCTTTTTAACAGTTCGTTTAAAAGAATTTTCGCGCTGCTAATTAACTGGAGGTGCAATACCTCTTGTTCTTGAACATTTAAAAAACACGAAGAGCAACGGAGACAGATCTGGTATAATTTAAAAATCATGCGGAAAATACCAGAACTGAATCCTAATATTTTAAAACAACTCAAACAGATTTATGTACAACATAAATCTGTTCGAGACTTGCAAGTGCTTGTGTGCTAACTGTATGCGGTGCTAAGTATAAAATGCAAGTGCTGAACTGTAAACGTGCGATGCTAAAGTAAATATGCAATGCTGAAAGCTTTAAAGAAATGGACCGATACACAGCAGATTTGTTTCTGGAAGTTCGGACCTCAATGTCCTACATCTCCCCTTCTTCCACCTCGGAAATATTCACTAGAAGATTTGATCTTACAACTCGTGTACAGACCCGATCCCACAACCAGCAGCTGTGAGAACTCCTAGACTTCACAAATGCACACCAGCCGCAACTGTGTGACTGACACATACACATGAGTTTTACGTCATCGTGCTTGGACGGGACCTGTTGTGAAATGGTTTTGATTCACTCACTTTACAATATCGCACATCTCTCATGTTTGTGTGAGTGAATCTAAGTGTGTGAGATTATTACAATGAAATAGCTCAACTCTCTGTTTTTCTCACACACTAAGGAAGTGCTCCTAAATGAGCTAATACAGATTTAGCAGTCGACACAATACGTTCCTCTCAAGAATGATTGTCGACTGCTTCATCTTCATGTGTTCTTCCCTTTCGTTGTTGTCTTCTATTGATTTTTCTTTTCTGTGCAACAACAACTTCAAATCGTCGATCTATTTTCACTCGTCTTCTCGTCAATCTTTTTACTCTCGTCTTCTCGTCAACCTTCTTCAATGGCGTTGCCTTCGCATATATAGCCTCTGTTTGAATATGGCCGTTAGACTGTAGATTCAAATCTTTTCTGCGCTTGTCAAGGCCAAATTGTCTTCTTTCCATTTCCGTACAAACTTCCTCTGTAAATTGTACTATTTCCCAGAATAGTACAAATCTTGTTCCCTTGAATTGAGGCAATTGCACGACTCTATTTCAGCCATTGATTCTTTCCATCTTGAGCGTTGATTGCGTCGAATGGCTGAATGTCATTACTTCTTCGCAACTGTCCAGTCTTCACTCTTCTTTGTGTTGCGTCTGAATCTTCAAATACTGCGACTGGAATCTTGCGTCTGGATTGTAACTCTCCACTACATCTGCTTTCTTGCCACTGGATTCCATATCGACTGGATATACAAAGCGTTGTAGCTTGCGACTGGTACATTATCTTGCGACTGGATTCATAGCAACAACTGGTTCATTGTAGCTCACGACTGGATGTGCTGTTGCTTGCGACTGGTTGTCCATCTGGTGGTTTCAAATGCTTGCAGCTGGTTGTTCAGTCGTTGGTTTCAAATGCTTGCGATTGGACTTCCCACAACTGGGTAGATCAAACGATGTCGTGTCAACTTATTCAAACGACATCGTTTGCTATGCATCCTCGACTGATTGAATATAACGTTGTTGCTCTCGACTGGATATACTGTAGCTGCCTGCTGTTATCTTGCGACTGCTGGTTATCAATGCAAAGAGCATCTGCTGAATCTTTAGCGCGAAGGCAAAACGCTGTCGTATCAACTTATGTAAACGACATCGTTTTGCTATCGCTATCTCCAAGTACCAACTGCTGGTGAACAGTAGCTTGCGACTGGATTTACTCCTCTACGACGTCGCTTCTCTCTTGCGTCTGGATGTACAATCTACCTGCTGGTTGTGATGACATCACTGCTGATATCATCATCGCTGATCCAGCTTTCTCTTTGCTTCAAAGCCTGCTTGCACAACAGCTGATCTCTCTTCATCTGCTGAACTCTAACCATCTGCTGATTTATATGCGCTTGCGCTACTGCTGGTCTTTCTTCATCTGCTGATTCTTTAGCACGACGTCGCTTTCTTCACTTTTACGATTGCTGTTGTCAGCTTCTTGTTCAACATTGCTCATCAGCTGTCAACAGCTTCTTGAATAGCGACTGTCAACAGATTCGTCAACAGTAATTAGAATCGGGACTGCTAACAGATTCGTCAACAGTAATATGAATCGCGACTGCTAACAGATTCGTTAACAGTAATAAGAATCGCGACTGCTAACAGATTCATCAACAGTAATAGGAATCGCGACTGCTGACAGCTTCGTGAATAGTAACTGACAACAGCTTCGTCAACAGTAACTTGCGACTGGAATCTTCTTCTACGACGTCGCTTCATCTCTTGCGCTTCTCTACTCATCTGCTGATAGCTTTTGCTTAACTGCTGATCACTGTAGCTCACTGCTGATTGTGATGACGTTATCTTTGCTGCTCACAGCTATCTCCATTATATGTGCTGACGTCATCACTGCTGTTACCAGCTCTTGTTAGCGCTCCAGCTGGTTCAAGCTCTCTAAGCAATAATCACATCTGCTGGTCTGAATTGGCCTCCGCCAGATTACGAACAACTGATTCAACTTTGGACGTCTCCATTGCTAATCCAGCTGCCGTCTAAATGAATTCACCAAACCAACTGCTGAACTTAATCTTGAACCATCGGCTGGACAGATTTCTGCTACTGTTCATCTTCTTCTTCGTTCCTAAAGCTTGTACACTTAAGTAGAATTGTTAGAAACACAATAACAGGTTTTGTGTAATTCAAAACTTAATCAGTATCTGTCAGAATAGATCCATCATGAAACGACGTCTTAGTGTAAGAATCAGACGTTGGGTAATGAATAGTCGTTGGATAAGAAAATCAGCTGCTGGTTCTAAGAAAATCAGCTGCTGGTTCTAAGAAAATCAGCTGCTGGATAAAAATCAGCTGTTGGTTTTTGACCGCAGTCAACTCAGCTGTAAGATAACCAATAATGAAGGACTAACCCAACTCAGACGCAAGACAACTCACGGATGAACGTATACAAATATCAACGGCTGAACGCAACACTTAGAATTCTCTTAACACAAAGGTAACTGCTGATAAGGGGAACTACTGATTATAACTTGGTGTTGTAACATCAAAACAACGGCTGCGCTATCAGCCGTTGTCTATCAAACCAGACTTAACTTCTGATTCGACTAGCAACTCCGATTACATAGAGTCAAGTTTCGATGTTACCATCCACCGAAAGGAAGAACATTCATGAACATATTATTTAAACCCGATTGCTCAACACTTTAAAACATTTTCATCTTCTTCATCGAAGCACTCTTTAAAACTTTGTAACAGAAACAAAACTGGAACCCGATCATCCATCCATTTTCATAAACATGCTTAGACATGAACATAACTTATCTTAACATAAACAGGCAACAATCATGCACTGAAGAACAATATATGCTTTAAAAATGGCGTAGAAAGAATCAGTCTTTACTTGCCTTAAACCTGCGAAACACAGAATCAGTCTTTCATCCGCTCCTTTATCTTCCTAACAGCTGATGTTGTTTGCTCCACTACATCTGGCCCTAAACCAGCTCTTTCACCAACTTCATCCCAGTGAAGAGGTGTTCTATATTTACGACCGTAGAGCGCTTCATATGGAGCCATCTGTATAGCTGATTGATAACTATTATTATACGCAAACTCTACTAGAGGTAACTTCAATTCCCGGCCTTCGGAAAAATCCACAATACATGCTCTGATCAAATCTTCCAGAATCTGGATCACTCTTTCCGATTGTCCATCCGTCTGGGGGTGAAAGGCTGTGCTAAAAGTTAGCTTCGTACCCATAGCTTTATGCAAACTCTTCCAAAAAGCTGACGTAAATTTCGGATCCCTGTCAGATACAATTGAAACGGGAACACCATGCAGCCTCACTACTTCTTTTATATACAAATCTGCGTATCTGCCCACATCGTATGTCGTCTTCACTGGCAAAAAGTGGGCAGACTTAGTGAGTCTATCGATTATTACCCAAATGGAATTATACCCTTGGGCTGTATTTGGTAAACCAACTACAAAATCCATAGCTATTCCCACTTACATTCGGGAATAGGCAGTGGCTTCAACAACCCAGCTGGTCTTTGATGTTCAGCCTTCACCAGCTGACAAGTTAAACATTCCGAGACAAATCTGGCAATGTCTCGTTTCATCCGTGGCCACCAGTACAACTGCTGGAGGTCTTTATACATTTTAGTACTCCCTGGATGTACAGTATAAGGGGCTGTATGGGCTTCTGCCATCAAATCTGATCTCAAGGTGTCCACTTGTGGCACCCAGATTCTTCCTTGAAATCTGATTACTCCACCGTCTGAAAAATAGTGACTGCTGCCTCTTTCCCTATCTTGCTTAACCCACTTCTGAAGCTGTTCATCTTTCGGCTGACCCTCACGGATTTGGTCCATCAAATCTGATCTCACCGAGAGATTTGCTAAGACTGACTTGCTGCTGCTGGTTACTAATTCTAGTCCCAACTTCTCAATTTCAGCTGCCAAGGGTCTTTGGACAGTGACTGTGCTATCCCAACGGACTGCCTACTCAATGCATCAGCAACCACATTAGCTTTTCCTGGGTGATAGCTGATCGTGCAATCATAATCTTTTACCAGCTCCAGCCAGCCATACAAATAATGTCTCCATATCTTCAAGGCAAATACTACGGCTGCCAGCTCCAAGTCGTGCGTGGGTATAATTTTTCTCATGGTCCTTCAGCTGTCGGGAAGCATAGGAGATCACCTTTCGATCTTGCATCAATACGACACCTAAACCCATCTTAGACGCATCTGTGTAAATCACAAACTTCCCTTGATCAGACGGCATGGTTAATAGTGGTGCTGCTATCAGCGCTTGTTTCAACTTCTCGAAGCTGATTTGGCATTCTGGAGTCCAATCATACTTAACCAGCTTCCTTGTTAACGAGGTCAAAGGGACAGCTTTCTTGTAAAATCCTTGAATGAATCGCCTATAATAACCGGCTAATCCCAAGAACTCCTTACCTCTGAAACCGATTTTTGGTATTGGCCAGCCACGTACAGCTTCTACTTTGCCTGGGTCTACTTCTAATCCATCCTTAGATATAATGTGGCCTAAGAATGCTACCTTCTCCAACCAAAAGTCGCATTTACTATACTTAGCGTATAGCTGCTTACTCTTTAGAATTTGAAGCACTATCATTAAATTCTCAGCATGTTCAACCTTTGTCTTAGAGTATATTAGGAAATCATCTATAAACACAACTACGAACTGGTCCAAAAAGGGTTGGAAAACTCTATTCATCAGATCCATAAAAGCTGATGGGGCGTTAGTTAAACCAAAAGGCATCACTAAAAATTCATAGTGACCGTAACGGGTTCTAAAGGCTGTCTTATATATATCGGCTGCCTTAATCTTTAGCTGGTGGTAACCCGACCTTAAATCAATCTTAGAAAAGACTGCTGCTCCTTTCAATTGGTCAAAAAGATCCTCAATTCTAGGAAGGGGATATTTGTTCTTAATGGTCAGTTTGTTCAGCTCCCTATAGTCTATACACAGTCTCAAGCTTCCATCCTTCTTCTTAACAAAAAGAACAGGGGCTCCCAAGGGTGAAGTGCTTGGTCTAATAAATCCTTTTTCTAACAGATCTTGTATCTGTTCCTTTAATTCTTTCATTTCTGAGGGAGCTAAATGATAAGGTGGTCTGGATACAGGGGCTGCTCCTGGAACTAATTCGATCGAAAATTCTAATTCTCTATCTGGCGGCAGTCCTTGTATATCTTCTGGGAAAACTTCAGGAAATTCGTTTACCACCTCCACGTCTGAAAGTTGGGGCTTGCTAGTCGCATCCAAGGATGACAGACTTATCATAAATCCTACCCCTCCTTTTCTCAAACAGCTTTGAGCCATAAGTGCTGATATAAGGCAAGGAATCCTCTACGTCTGGTTGGCTTCAAATTTAAATGAGTCTCCTCTAGGCGGGTTAACTGCTACTGCTCGAGTCTTGAAATTAATTATCACTCCATGCTTGGTTAACCAGTCCATCCACAAAATCATGTCGAACTCAGGCATCGGCAAAACAATCAAATCTGCTGAAATCGAATGCCCTTGGAGCCTAAGTTCTAAATTCCTAAACATATCATGGGATACTAATTCTTCTTCTGAAGGCACTGTCACACAAAAGCCTACAGCTACACGATCAGGTCCAATGGGTAGCTTCCTAGCAAACTTAGCTGCTATAAATGAATGGGTGGCTCCTGAATCTAGCAAAGCCACAGAAGGCAATCCAGCTATTAAAATCTCACCCGTAACCACTGTAGAATCTGGATTGGCCTGTTTGGTTGTCATCACATATGCCCGGCTGGTCACCAGCTGTCTCGACTTTGGGCAATTATTCATCATATGCCCTGGTAACCCACACTTGTAGCAGACGTTCTGTCCAAGTCTACACTGACCGGAGTGTGGCTTTTGGCACTTAGGACACACTGGTTTGTTGCTACCAGCTGGAACTACACTGATCGGTTGGATAGGCAGAGGCTTCTGTTCCAGTAGGGGTTTCTGCTCTTGAGGCCTCTGCTGATTCTTATGCTGCTTCTTGAAAGGCCTTTGATATTTCTGCTGAGAGGCCTGCCTCTTCTGCTGCCTTTCTTCATCTATATTTTTCCAATCCCTCTCAATTCGCAGGGCTCTATCCACTGCTTGTCTATATGTCTTGGGCACAGATAGCCTAACGTTCATCTTGAGCATAGGCTTTAATCCTTCCACAAACTGGCTCAATTTTTCTGCTGGATCATTTACAATTAGAGGCACAAAATAGCATCCTCTTTCAAACGTCCGCGCATACTCTTGTACAGTCATGCTTCATTGTTTCAAAGTCAGAAACTCTCTCTTCAACTCAGACCTCTTGTCTGCTGTGAAGTACTGTTCGTAAAACACTTGCTTGAAATCTGCCCAAGTGAGATTCATTAAATCCACCGATAGCTTAGCTCCTTCCCACCAAATCATGGTGTCATCCCTCAACATATAGATAGCGCACCTTGGCCTATCCAAATCTGGCATCTGGAGGTACTCAAAGATAACCTCCATCGACTTAATCCAGCTCTCAGCAACTAGAGGATCAGTCGTACCACTAACCTCTTTCGGCTTTTGTCTTCTGAACTTCTCTTGAGGATCATCATTGTTGGGTCCTCGGCTGCTGGATGATTGACCATTACCTCTGCTGGTTTGCTCTATCAGCAACCTTAAAAGCTGGGCAATACTAGCGTTACTATTGGGGTTGGATTCATCTACTGGGATATTTCTTCTTCCTCGACCAGACATATTAATCTATAGCCCGTAATCCACCACAATGCAATAATCAGAATATGCTAAAGATAAAAACAAATGCTCTGAAACATAAAATAAACTCATAGCGCTGGAGAAACGGTCGACAACAGCTGTTCCAACTGGAAGTGCGTGTGTTTATCTCAGGACCATGCTCTGATACCAAGTTGTGACGTCCCAATCCTCATGGGGTCACGAAAGAATAATAAAAAGAAAAGAAGGGCTGAATGGGAATTGTTATAAGCTGTATTTCTTATAACTAAATCAAAATTCAAACACAAACATAATATGGCGCCAGATACTGGAACGGCTGAAATAATTTCTTTAATAACAGATGTTACAAAAGTGCAAAATGCGATAATACAACTTTGAAATTCTATATGAATTCACTATTGTTGTAATGGATCTAATACAGACTTAACAAAAGATCAAAAACAACAACAGCTGCTGCGGAAAAACATCGGCCGTAGATAAACACAATCACCATAGCTGGTTCAGTCGCCGCCTCCCGCCTGCCCCAGCTCTGTCCCACCTGCACCATTTTAAAACTAATGAGCCTAGAGGCTCATCAAGTAAAATCTGAAGATTAAAATTTTTCATAATGCAGGCAGACATCTAAACATATCGTAACTTAACAAAACAGTTTAAAGGAAGTCATTCATCAGCTTTCATAAACTTTCTTTCGTTAAACTTGGAAATGGGGAAGATGACCCAGATCCCAGTCTTATTTTCTTGTAATTTATGTCTTAGAAGCTCTCCTTAGGTCCGTGGTGCACCTGATCAAGTGACTACTGATATCAGCCTTAGCATTTAGCTCGTGGTGAAGGGGCAACTGACATCTGGACAACTGCTCACCCCTCCATGGTGACCGTCTGTTATCTATGCCATAAATCCTTAAATTGAAACGTTCTTCCTTTAAACTCATAGCTGGTTGAAATTTGATTTTGAAATCATCGTTCGGGTTCATAGTGCTTCGAAATTCTTTCTTTAAAACTTCTTTAAAACTTTGTCGAGTATCGGGTTCGACTACTGGGACTTATCGTTAAAAGGAATCAGCTTTTGCTAAGGGAATCAATATCGTTATAATAAAACAGACGCAAGGATATTTGATAATATTGAAACATATGTATTAAATGAAACGACGTCTTTAGTGAATCAATATCGTTATAATAAAACAGACGCAAGGATATTTGATAATATTGAAACATATGTATTAAATGAAACGACGTCTTTAGTGTAAGAATCAGACGTTGGGTAATGAATCAGTAGTTGGATAAGAAAATCAGCTGCTGCTTCTAAGAAAATCAGCCGCTGGTTCTAAGAAAATCAGCTGCTGGATAAAAATCAGCTGTTGGTTGTTGACCGTAGTCAACTCAGCTGTAAGATAACCAATAATGAAGGACTAACCCAACTCAGACGCAAGACAACTCACGGATGAACGTATACAAATATCAACGGCTGAACGCAACACTTAGAATTCTCTTAACACAAAGGTAACTGCTGAAAAGGGGAACTACTGATTATTACTTGGTGTTGTAACATCAAAACGACGGCTGCGCTATCAGCCGTTGCCTATCAAACCAGACTTAACTTCTGATTCGACTAGCAACTCCGATTACATAGCGTCAAGTTCCGATGTTACCATCCACCGGAAGGAAGAACATTCATGAACATATTACTTAAACCCGATTGCTCAACATTTTAAAACAACATTTTCATCTTCTTCATTGAAGCACTCTTTAAAACTTTGTAACAGAAACAAAACTGGAACCCGATCATCCATCCATTTTCATAAACATGCTTAGACATGAACATAACTTATCTTAACATAAACAGGCAACAATCATGCACTGAAGAACAATATATGCTTTAAAAATGGCGTAGAAAGAATCAGTCTTTACTTGCCTTAAACCTGCGAAACACAGAAGCAGCGGGTCTCAACAGGAGTTCTCCACAAGCACCACTACGAGCACTTTGAAGTTTTTAGAGAAAAAGAGATATTTTCTGGACAATAATGAAACTCTCTTGTTATGAAAACAATCATATACGGGATATGACTTGTAGTAGGTATTAACACTCGAGTAGGCATGGGATCCTACCAACCCGTGTCCTTTTCAAAAGAATTTGTCAAATATTCCCTACTACTATTTTGAATTTGAAAACTTTACCAAAACATTTTAAAAAAACTATTTTTGTCCAGCTGAGGGCATTTTAAACTAAAATCTGAATCTGCTCGTGTTTATGCTCGGGCGACAGCTGCCTGGAAACCTTCCGCGTCATGTCTCAAAGCAACAACTGAAAATCAGCTGTTAGAAACAAACGAATAAACTTAAGGCTGAAATACGCAATATTAATAAGCCCTTGAAATAGTAAAAGGGTTAATATGTGGTCCTATGGATTTTGGGGCGCTACATTATTATTCACATCATATTCAATATTCTAATAATCACAACATTATCTAACCAAACTAATTTCATGGAATTTGTAGTAATTAGAGACAATGCTTACTATTCAAATTTCAATAGAAAGTTAAATGCTAATTGTACCTAGGATGAAATCAGAACTTAATACATGTATCAATTATCATAGGATGGACCAATTTTTGGTCGGGCTTGTGTCCGTCCTCTTTATCAATAGCATAGGGAGAACATACATTTGAATCATAAGTACAATAGTAAGGAAATAATTAAAAAAATGTACATATTCATTGCATTCATTCTCTCCATGCAATATAGACACCGATGACTTTGCATATCAATTATTAATGTTATTTATACCCATCATTCAACTGTAAAATGATAAGAAAGTTACTCACATATATCTTACCACTCAAAACATCTAAACTATGTTATCACGTTAACATTTAGTGTAACTAAATTTGGTACCATGACCTATTTATACACAAAAATTTATCGTTTCCAATTAAAATATCTACTTTCGTAGTTTAAAAAATATCGTTAAACCTGGTTTAGTAATTTGCATCTTACATCTTGGTTTAGTAATTTGCATCTTACATCTTAAGCTTTTTTTTAATCTTAATCTATACTTTTGTATGTTTTATATTAAATAATTTTATCACTCATAACATGAAAATTCACTATATGTTTCTCTAAAGATTTAATTTTAATATAATCTCTTGAACTCAAAAAAATATTTAACATAAATTTAATATGTACGTATACACATAATATCTCGAACTCAACGGGAGAGACACATGTTATAATCCCACAGTTTTGGTTTAAGCAACTGAAGTGTAATTAACCTCAACCAGTATTGCGATATTATTCTTATGTTCGGTTTGGCACGAGGATAGATGTGCTGGGATAAGATATGAAGTTATTGTTAAAATTTGAGTAAGACATGGACTAGTGTATAATAAATTAAACGTGTTGGGTTTTTACTGATTAAGTAAAAATTAAATGACATTGATGTAGCCAAATAGTTCAGCCGAGAGCAAACGATGCTACGCCGAAGAGTTTTGATGACGTCGGGTAATTTGGAAGAAAGTCGCGTGTTGGATCGAGATCTGCAACCACAAAATACTTCGTCAGAGAGCGCCGGAGATATGTCCGGCGAAGCCCCTCCGGATGCTTAAGTCAGGTGAGATCGATACGAGAGAGTGAGAGCAAGTATATTTGTGTGTTAAAGTGTGCAATGAGAGTGAATGAATCTGAAAGAGCAAAGTCTGGGGGGTACTTTATAGAGGGGCTTAGGCAGATGAATCGGTTTGCTTGCACGTTCTGTCAAGACGTGGGTGAGGTCGTGCGCACGTTTCCCGCATAATCCGGCCCACGTTCTCCGCATTTTGTGGGAGTGCTTTAACACATCGGGTTGGGGTCCTCGGGAGAGGCCCCGAACTTAGGTAGTCTCCTCAGGTCACAAGCTTCTCTCCATAACAAAGGAGCTCGGGCGATTCCCGAGCGTGTGGCAGGGCCTCGGTTAAAAATCCCGAGCTCGAGCTCCACGCGCGTCGCTTGATTGCTCTCTCCTCCGATGGCGTAGGTAGGGCTGACGCCGTAGTGCTCGGTCCTCGGGTCCCGAGGTGCTCTTTGGGGGGCATCAGGAGTATCCCCCGCCGCTAGTTCTAGACGAAGAATTGAAGTATAGGAGTATGTGTAGTTGAGGTCGGGACCTGAGGTGGGACATGCAATGGTGAAGGAAACCATGACCCGCAGGGTATTACAGTGTAGTTGCCAATGGATTTTCCATGAACGGGGTGACTGAGTCTCGGGGCTTGATGTAAATTTTGTGCTTTCTGAAGAAAACCATGATCCGTGTATCAATGTTTCTCCATCGTTGATAAGATCTTCAACGAGCGGTCAAGATGGAGGCATCCTGACATCCGAAGTGACCGCCCCTGACACCCGAAGTGACCGTTGAGCCAATCGAGGTGACCGTTGGGCTTCCCAAGATGATCTGGATCGTTGAGAGGCGCGCGATCGGACGGTTGAGATCAACCTCCCCATTCCTATAAATACTTCGACTTCCCTTTTCATTTCTCACTTTCGATTCTAAACACTTCGTTGCTTTGCTAGGATATTCTCTTGCTCCCGATCTCTCCTTCTGCCATCCCGATCTCTATCTCAGACCTCAGTAAGTTTTTATTTTCATTGCGCGATGTCTTCCCCTTCTACTAGCCGAGTGAGTAGTGCTGCTGAGTCCATAGATAGTGCCTCTCCAGTTAGCCAGGCGGGGGAACCCTGGCTTCCTCGGTCAGAGGAACTCCCGACCTCTCCCTGGTACGAGGAGAAATCCTCTATCCTAAGATTGTCCGACCTAGACATCATAAAGCAGAAGGGTGGGACAATGGGTAAATTCGAGGTAGTTGTTCCTCACCCCGACGAGAGAGCCCATCGCCCCCCTCCGGGGTTTCATACTTTCTACATGAACCAGATAGAAATGGGTCTTAGGTTCCCCATCCCGAGATTTATCGCTGCCTTCTGCCGTCACATCCAGCTGAGCCCGAGCCAATTAGCCCCGAACTCCTACAGTTTTCTATTGGCTCTGGCTGTCCTCCTCAGTTACCACGATATCCCCTTAATCCCCTACGTCCTTATGCAACTAGTTTAGGTTAAGAGACTAGGACCGGGGAAGTTCTATCTCTCCCACAAGGGGGACCATTCCTTCATTAAGGGGAACCCGAGCTCCCACAAGGGGTGGATGTGAGGCTCTCTG
>KV014368.1:103791-119649 GCA_001598015.1 Dorcoceras hygrometricum | reverse complement strand
CAGGTTTGTTAGCCAAAGTTCTGTGCAAGCAACGATCCAGCAGGTGCGAGACTTAGGAAGAATTCGTGAAATCGATTTACTGCCAAACTTCGTTCAAATAGCTGGATTCGTGCTACCAGACTTCACCCCAGATTCGTATACCAGACTCTACCAAATTTCAGATTTTGTAAGTGGGCTTTTGCTAAATAATATATTCGTTTCATATTATATATATTCATTTCGAAAGTTCAGTTTTTCGTCTACTGTTCGAGCACCTTTCTGTTCAAATCTCTGTTTCGTGTCAAACTCCGCTTGCACTGATTTTTGCTGTCGTTATATGGGTTTACGAAATATTTTGGATTTCTGGGTTACTGTGTGTAACTAATGGCCTCGACCCCTTAGAGGAGCAAAACTTAGTGACTGATCAGTAAACCATAGACACGATTCTGTCGTTATATGGGTTTACGAAATATTTCGGATTTCTGGGTTACTTGGTGTAACTAATGGCCTCGACCCCTTAGAGGAGTAAAACTTAGGGACTGATCAGTAAACCATAGACACGAAGTAATCATCAGTGTTATCTGCTACGCTATGCTATCTGCTACGCTATGCTATGCTATGCTCTGTTATGATATGCTTTGCTCTGTTATGCTATGCTCTGTTCTGTCTAAAGCTCTGTGCTGAAATCTGTTATTCAGTATATGTATAAGTATATTTTGTATGCTCGAAAGGTATCCCCCACTTGCTGAGTGTTTCCCCAAACACTCACCCCTTACTTCTCCACCCAGATAAGAATGAAGAGCAGGTAGAAGAAGAAGAACAAGATCAGTTCTGGGGCTGGTGAAGATTCCGTTTTGATGATGTATTTATATTTTAAAATTTTTCGCTTCCGCTATTTCTCTGATTTTTCCGATGTAAAAACGATATTATTTTGGATATGTAATAGATTGGTTTGAGCTACGCTATGACTGGCTTAATGTTTTTACAATTTTTAAAATTTTTTAATATTGCCGTGTCATGAGTCTCGGTCTCGGGGCATGACATAACGTCTTTGAGTATCTCGAGAGTCCACGAGCAGTTGGATACTTCTGGTTGATGATTTCAACCGAGTAATCAGTACTTCATAGTTTCTCTATTCAGGTTGAACCATAGATTGTGATGAACATCGGAGAGGCACAAAGGACTGATCCTTATATCCATGAACTGAAGATTTAGGCCCAGGATGGTCAGTCTGATGATTTTACTGTTGCTCCTGATGGATGTTTGAGATTTCGAGGAAGACTAGTGGTTCCGAACCTGATACATTTGAAGGAGACTATTTGAATGAAGCGCATTGTAGTCGGTACAATGTGCATCCGGGTGAGAGAAAGATGTACCATGCTTTGAAGTCTCACTACTGGTGGGAAGGCATGAAGAGCGACATTTCTGGTTTTGTTTCTCGATTTCTGAATTGCCAGCAGGTCAAGGCCAAAAGGATGAGACCTGGTGGATTGTTGCAAAGTTTAGTAGTGCCTCAGTGGAATTGGGAGCACATCGCCATGGACTTTGTGACTCATTTACCTCGATCAGGTAGGGGATGTGATGCGATTTGGGTGGTGATCGATAGACTTTCGAAGTCAGCCCATTTCATTCCCTATGATGTACAAGATCCAAGGCTCCAAAATACGATACACATGGGACCTCTAAAATGCGTGATCGGATGCGTGTATGTAATTCACAAGAAACAGCTAGCATAAACACCAATGCTCAGCAAGCAATACACAGATAAGTTCACCGAAACATCCCAGCAGCCACGCATAATATCTCACGCCAATCCAAAGCTAAATCAAGCTCAAATCCGTACCTTATACTTCTGGGCTACAAATAGCACACACTGGTTACCACAAGGAAATCCCGAAGACTCTGGTAAAAGCCTGTTAAACACACGGCATACACAACATAAATCTAACGGGATGCTAAACAAGCTCACGGCCAGGAGTCACACTCAACCAGCTGCTCAATATACCTCAACAGTTAAGTAAGAAGCTTAAAACTATGGCTAGGAACAAGGTCTCACCGAAAACCAGAACGTAGTTCTACCCGGTCGAATGCAACACTCGAACGGCAGCAACTTCGCGTTCCTCAACTAGCCAATTACAGCTTCTAAAACTGGTACGAAATGGAAGAGCTTCTCGAGAGGAGTCCAACGCTACCTCGCACGAGCAAAACAACCACAGGAAACAACGGGAATTCACCGGAATAGCTCACGGTGAACAGTGCTCTAGGGTTCGAAGAACAAAGAACGAAAGGCTGGAAATTTCTAATTATGGGAACTGATATCACAAATTTGAAGACCAAGTCTTCCTTAAATAATTCCCACAACTGCTGAAATCTTAAAAACAATCCACCGACAAAATCAGCAGGTACCAACAAACCAGCAGGAACACTACAAACAGCAGACGCAAGGAACCAACTGCTGATTTCTCCAACAACGCTACAACAAATCGCAAAGAAACTAACGGCTGGTTCCCAAAACGGCGTCGCACCAACTTACTCAAACGACGTCGCATAGGATGCTATACCAGCAGCTGGTCATCCAGTCGCTAGCTCTCGAGAAATACTAGCAGCAAGCAATAGTGGCGAAAATCACTCGCAGCTGGACTCCCAGTCGCAACAACAAAACGACGACGTTTCCTCTTCGAGCTACAGGAATGTTGACCCGTGTTGACATCTGCTTCTGCTGAACAACCAGCAGACACACGCACGCAATTCCACCAGCTGGTACCAGACGCAACATCCAAACGACGTCGCGCCAACTAAACTAAACGCAGTCTTTTGCCCTCGATACACGAAAACGCTATAGCACCTGCTGATCACAACACGTGCAACCAGACTTCACGCAAACGACGGCGTTTCAGGAATCTCGCGCTGAAACACGCTTCTGCTGGATTCATCATCGACCAGCTGCTAGCTCACAAAACCAGCTGATACTCAAAAATCTCAAAAACACGAAAACTTCCAGAATTGCTCCAAATGCTATCTCAAACCCGAAAATGCCAACCAAACTCTCAAACAAAGATTCGACCAGTAGAAAAATCCCAAAAACGATACAATCAACAAATAAATCTTAATACAAATCCAGGTCTCACAGTGTGTATATATATATATAATAAAAATAATACTACTAATATTATTTAATAAAAATCATATTACTATTCTTATTTCATACATATTTAGATGAATAAAAATCTTCAAACAACATAATAATCTAATAACATTTATATGCATATATACATATTGTTCTTTAATAATATATTATTGAGTAATAATAATATGTAATAGTATATATATAGTATCCGATATATTAGAAATATGTATCTATTAACAATATAGATTAATAAATAATACATATATAATATTAGAGGCGGGGATAGGATCCCCGTCCCCGAACCGATCCCCGCGGGGATCGGGATCCCCGAATTATTCGGGGGCGGGGATGGTAATGATAAAACCGGACCCGCCCCGCCCCGTTGCCATCCCTATCTCCAACCATAACTCTATTTTGATGTAATTTCTTTACTAAAATGGTGTAGTTTCTACACTAAATACAACATTAATCTTCAACCACTTACTTCAAATCAACTGCACCAAATACAACATTAAAATCCAACCACTTACTTCAAATCATACGTCAGAATATATATTCCTACAATACTACCATTAAAATTCAATATATTAATATTTCTTATATTTTACATATTATATTTTAATAAATTTATCATATGAATATTGTTAATATTTTAATTATTCGTTAGGAAATCCACAATTGATTTAGTTATTTGTTAGTTAAATATTTAAATTTAGTAATATATTTACAAGAGAAACTACAAGAGAAAACTTTGGCCTGATGGAAATTCAAGTTTGGTCTTTAGTAGATATGTCTGAAGGAATTGTTCAGATAGGGTGTAAATGGATCTACAAGAGGAAACTTGGGCCTACTGATAAGGTATTGACCTTCAAAGAGCGATTGGTGGAAAAAGGTTACACTCAAAAGTAAAGTGTTGACTTTGATGAAAATTTTCACCAGGCGCTATGCTCAAGTTCATAAAAGTACTACTGGTCATAGATGCATGGTATGACTATGAGATGTGGTAGATGGACGTGAAGACTGCATTTGTAATGTCTCCATTAAGGAAGAGATCTATATGATTGTGGCGCCCTAGTCCACAGATTTTCTCAATACTATTCGAAGAGAAGTGTACAAGGTTGTTTTTTTTTTGAAAGAACTTTTCGAATGATACAAACACATTTGGTGCGATTGTGCGATATAATGAACTGCACGTTTTACGCATAAGGAAACAGATTGAACTGTGCTACTCAGAACTGAAAAGAGGATACTTAAGCTGATCTCATGCTAACAGGGGAACAACAATTAAAATGCTGTCGATCTAAACGAACAGCTCTCGGGTTAAAATATCTTAGAATAAACAGATTGCAATAGCTCATGAGTTGAAAGTACTAATTACGGGACAAATTAGAATAGAAAACACTTCTATAGAAATATCTTAATACAATTGATGCGAAACAGCTAGGAAACAAATCTGAAACGAGGTGTCTAATACAACTGCAATCACAAAAGAGATAAGGTCTGCAGCAGTAGGAAACGCTGGTTCCTCGATAAACACACTTCCCCAAACTGATTCAGCTCGCATCTTCCAGCTCTCACTGAACACTACCTGTACCCATGGAAGCTAGTGAGCCTAGGGGTTCAGCAAGTAATTCTTGAATAACAAATACACACCATACAAGCATGAAAATAGCTTTAATTGAAAGCTGAAAGCTGCAAACAGATATGTTCCAAAACCAAACAAACGAATAAGCTGGAACTGGAAGCTGGAAAACTGAGATAACAATACTGATCTTGTTAATGCACTTAAAAGCATTTTAAACATAAACTGGGCATGCATAAAAGCACAGCAACATTTTAAACATAAACTGGCTCAAGCTTGATGCTCTTAAAACTTTTTAGCAGTAAACTGGAATGCTCATCACAATAAACTTTTAAAAGGGGTACTGATATCAAAGGAAGTAAGCTTTAGCTTCATCTTTGCTCAAAAATTGGTTGTAAACAACCCTTACTCCATATCTGTCGTTGGGCGCAGAACGCCAAAATCGGTCAGCTCGCTTGCACAAGCTATCTGTTAACAGAATCATTGCGAATTTATCGCCTCTTTCTCTTATTGGAGGGGCACACCGGTCCGTCGACCGACATCCACACTACCCTGTTGGAGGGGCACACTAATCCGTCAATCAGCTTGCTCCACCCTCCCTCCGTACTGACCGTTGGGAACTTATACCACAAGTCATTCAGCATTAACTTTTAAAGAAATTTACTGTTTTAAAACTTTTACTGCTAAAATGCTCTTTAAACTGATTTCTTTGCTCTGATTCATCTCGCTGAAAACAACCATGGTTGGCTACTTTAAAACTATTTGACATTTAAAAGCTTACTGGGCGTACAACGGAACTCAAACTAAGAAACTTAGAACAACGCAGGCTATAAGAACGAAGAACATATAGCCGAACACTAAACTGAGGAACAATGACATAAGATCTGATATAATCGGAAACGGATTCGTATTATACCTTTGAAGGAAAAGAATTAAGCTTAGAGTTAAGGAATTCGTCCAGAATGGACTAAGCTGGATTCAACTCAGAGACATAACATAAGCTTAATGATAGGAAATCAGATCTCTCTGGAAGAACAGATCTCTCACAAGAAATAGATCTCTCGAGAAAAACAGACTTCTCGGGAAAACATCGAGAAACAGATCTCTCACAAGAAACAGATCTCTCGAGAAAAACTGACTTCTCGGGAAAACATCGAGAAACAGATCTCTCACAAGAAACAGATCTCTCGAGAAAAACTGACTTCTCGGGAAAACATCGAGAAACAGATCTCTCACAAGAAACAGATCTCTCGAGAAAAACAGACTTCTCGGGAAAACATCGAGAAACAGATCTCTCACAAGAAACAGATCTCTCGAGAAAAATAGACTTCTCTTGGAAACAATGAACAGAGCTCACGATAGACCTCTCTGGGAAACAGATCTCTCTGAAAACAGACCTCTCTGCGAAACAGATTCCGAGGATGAAACAGATTTCACGAATGAAACAGATTTCACGAATGAAACATATTTCACTTATGAAACAGACTTCGCGAAGAAAACAAATTATGGTTATAGAAAACACTATCGCTGTCATGGGAACGGATGCCTACTATTCACATGTTACTACTGTTTGGGAATTCAGACGTTGCTAAGCGATAGTACTGTTGGCGCGAAACAGATGTCAACGAAATTTGAACAATCAGCTGAATATAAACAAATGCAACAGCTGATGGTGAACAAATGCAACAGCTGATGGTTACAGGGAACTCAGCTGTTGAGACAATCAGCTCGAGAAAATAAGCAAGTCGCAAAGAAAACTGAAACAACTCTGGGATCAAACTATGAACTGAAATGATGGCGATGATCCTAAAAGAGAAGAATATCAACAGAATACTAAGAACAGCTTGGAGAAGTTCGAGTAGACTGGCTAAGCTTACCAGACTAGAACAACGCTCTAATTGAACCAACTCAGCTTATCAACTCATAATCTCATCCTTAACCACCCGGCACGGAGCTGAAAGCAGCTGGGAGAAATTCGAACAAACAAGCTGAACTTACCAACTCAGAACAGAGCTCTAGCCAGACCAGCTCTACCTGTCATCTGAGAACCTCAATCCTAAGCTTATCCAGCGCGACATACTTACTCGTTCACTTGGAATTCTACTTGAAACCATAATTGTACATCCCAGCAGTTTTGAAAGAAACAACATCAGCTTCTGAAAATTCTATCACTTGAAAATTGAACTTGATCGCAGCGCATACATTTAATAAACCAGCACTTTTAAACAGAAACTGTAAACTTGGAGAAACTGCACATTTCAAGCACACAAGCTGAAAGGAACATATTATGCTTCCAGGGATACATCAAAGAAAAGAAATTACTTGCCTGAAAACAAATACCGGCTGAACAGAAAACCCCGGCTGGAATTCCCCACGAGCACCGACGACGCACTTAGAGAATTTTTAGAGAAACTGCGTTTTCTTGTTTTCTCAAATGAAGTGCTTCACCGTAATTTGAGAGAGCTCCAATAATGGAAGTAGTAGGTGAAAAGAGGTATGGGCATTCGTACGTGAAATCATTTCTTTTGAAAGCTATTTTCCCATACCTAATAATATATATTTAAAAGAAAAAATTCTTTACTATAAATCATTTTAAAACAAATATTTTAAAACATTTTAAAACTCAAATCGTTCTCGGGTTAATTCCATCCGGAATACTCTTGAACCGCGATCCTAAACTGAAATCTGAAATTCAACACAGATGCAAACTAATGTGCTGAGGATGCGAAAATCGTAGATTAACCCTTCGAATAAAAATAAAATAATATGTGGTCTTAGGGATTTTCTGGGCGTTACAATCTACCCCCCTTAAAATAATTTCGTCCTCGAAAATTCGCTTACACATACAGCTCGGGGTAGCGATTAAACACCTCTATCTCAGCTTACTCTTTCTCTTACTAAGGTCGGTTTTATGTCCTCAACTCAGCTGACAAACAAGGATCTAATCGTACTTAACATGCTGCCTAAGTGAGGGGTTATCTGAACTTCTGCTCTAAGTACAAATCAACATGCCATCTACAGACACTAATACAAAATGATCCAATCAAAAGCCAATCACTCTATCCTTAATCCATGAATGCTGAAATTTCCAATCCCAAAGGCTAAAACTAAACTCGCGCTGACTCTACTAAGGTGCAGTACTAGGACAATCACAACCCAAAATCTTGATCTGGGATATGCCTAAGTTGTCACCTGGAAAAGAAATCTTAGCGCAAAGTACCACTCCAAAAACAGCTTACACCACTACTGGTCAGATTACATCCTATTGATCAGCTCAGAAGGCTCTATCTATCTTATGATAACCAAAACAATTGTGATGGTATCAGCTCGTAGTAATATCTAAGCTCAGAATAGCTCACAACAGTCGGCCATCTTGTGCGTAGAAAACAGTCCTCACTTAAGCTAGAACCACCAAAAGACACGGCCTCACACTATAGATCTAATCCGTCAGTTCAGGACATCCGAAATATCCCTAAGCTCGACTTAGCTTACGCTCTCTACTACCACAAATATTTACTTAGGTTCTCATCGCTTACTAGGGACGAAATGCTAGCCAAAAATCCTCAACATCTATTCTCAACAGCTTTTGGGCTCAAAGATTTGAAATCTTACGAGGGACTCCTCTAATCTGGTTAGCGTCAAACCAAAACTGATTCTCTCTGAGTGATTTGACTTCTACTGTCCGCCTCACACTATAGATCTAATCCGTCAGTTCAGGACATCCGAAATATCCCTAAGCTCGACTTAGCTTACGCTCTCTACTACCACAAATATTTACTTAGGTTCTCATCGCTTACTAGGGACGAAATGCTAGCCAAAAATCCTCAACATCTATTCTCAACAGCTTTTGGGCTCAAAGATTTGAAATCTTACGAGGGACTCCTCTAATCTGGTTAGCGTCAAACCAAAACTGATTCTCTCTGAGTGATTTGACTTCTACTGTCCTTTTTTTTTCCTCCTTTGTACTTAATCATCCAATCCAGCTCCAAACATTTACTCAAACCTAGGCATGAGCACTGCGAATAGGTTTATAGCCACTAAACATCCTTGGTGTCTAATCTCTATACTAGGAAAGGTACGCTGAGACATAATTGTATTTCTCCTGATGCTACAGCATCACAAATACTTACTGATAGTTGCTCAGGAGGTAAGGGAAATTCCTTAAATATCCTGACATACTAATAGGTTGATCTCAACTCACAGAGTACTAGAAAGCATACTAAACATTCTAATCTTACCCGAAACTTCTGCGGTAGCTGGGGTCTCCTGATCTGCTTCCACCACGCACTTTATGCTATCTATGGGCTGCTTTAGCTTTGGGCAGTACTTAGCAATGTGACCTTGAACACCACACTTATAGCACCCGTCCTGCCCAGCTCTACACTGACCAACATTCTTTTTGTTACACGTAGGACAAGTCGGTTTGATGTTCATCCTGGGGGATAAGTTGCTTGGTTGGGTTGCTGCTCTAGAGACTCCTGCTGATCAGCCTTTGGCTGCTTAGGCGACTTCTGCTTCCTAAGCTGAGAAGCCTGGCATTTCTGCTTGCACCTAAACTCCTTATGAGGATTCTCCTGACTAGATCCTTGACTCGAACATAGCTCACTCCTCCGACTCGATTGCTCTACTAGGCACTCCAACAGTTGGGCAATCCTAGCCAAGATACGACTATTGTCACCTGAGTCTGCGTCTCCTGACATACCTCTAGTCTGAACTTAAGCCCAAATCCACCACAAAACATCAAGAAGGAAAAAGCTAGAAACTTTAAATTAAACTTTGGAACATGAAACTTACAAACTGGAGAAAGCGGATGACGTGAACTGACTCAGACTGGAGGCAAGTGTTTATCTCAAGGACCATGCTCTGATACCAAGTTGTGGCGCCCTAGTCCATCGATTTCTCAATACTGTACGAAGAGAAGTGTACAAGGTTGTTTTTTGTTTTGAAAGAACTTTCCGAATGATACAAACACATTTGGTGCGATTGTGCGATATAATGAACTGCACGTTTTACGCATAAGGAAACAGATTGAACTGTGGTACTCAGAACTGAAAGGAGGATACTTAAGCTGACCTCATGCTAACAGGGGAACAACAATTAAAATGCTGTCGATCTAAACAAACAGCTCTCGGGTTAAAACATCTTAGAATAAACAGATTGCAATAGCTCATGAGTTGAAAGTACTAATGACGGGACAAATTAGAATAGAAAACACTGTTATAGAAATATCTTAATACAATTGATGCGAAACAGCTGGGAAACAAATCTGAAACGAGGTGTCTAATACAACTGCAATCACAAAAGAGATAAGGTCTGTAGCAGTAGGAAACACTGGTTCCTCGATAAACACACTTCCCCAAACTGATTCAGCTCGCATCTTCCAACTCTCACTGAACAACACTACCTGTATCCATGGAAGCCAGTGAGCCTAGGGGCTCAGCAAGTAATTCTTGAATAACAAATACACACAGTACAAGCATGAAAATAGCTTTAATTGAAAGCTGAAAGCTACAAACAGATATGTTCCAAAACCAAACAAACGAATAAGCTGGAACTGGAAGCTGGAAAATTGAGATAACAATACTGATCTTGTTAAATGCACTTAAAAGCATTTTAAACATAAACTGGGCATGCATAAAAGCACAACAACATTTTAAACATAAACTGGCTCAAGCTTGATGCTCTTAAAACTTTTTAGCAGTAAACTGGAATGCTCATCACAATAAACTTTTAAAAGGGGTACTGATATCAAAGGAAGTAAGCTTTAGCTTCATCTTTGCTCAAACATTGGTTGTAAACAACCCTTACTCCATATCTGTCGTTGGGCGCAGAACTCCAAAATCGGTCAGCTCGCTTGCACAAGCTATCTATTAACAGAATCATTGCGAATTTATCGCCTCTTTCTCTTATTGGAGGGGCACATCGGTCCGTCGACCGACATCCACACTACCCTGTTGGAGGGGCACACTAATCCGTCAATCAGCTTGCTCACCCTCCCTCCGTACTGACCGTTGGGAACTTATACCACAAGTCATTCAGCATTAACTTTTAAAGAAATTTACTGTTTTAAAACTTTTACTGCTAAAATTCTCTTTAAACTGCTTTCTTTGCTCTGATTCATCTCGCTGAAAACAACCATGGTTCGCTACTTTAAAACTATTGGACTTTAAAAAGCTTACCGGGCGTACAACGAAACTCAAACTAAGAAATTTAGAACAACGCAGGCTATAGGAACGAAGAACATATAGCCGAACACTAAACTGAGGAACAATGACATAAGATCTGATATAATCGGAAACGGATTCGTATTATACCTTTGAAGGAAAAGAATTAAGCTTAGAGTTAAGCAATTCGTCCAGAATGGACTAAGCTGGATTCAACTCAGAGACATAACATAAGCTTAATGATAGGAAATCAAATCTCTCTGGAAGAACAGATCTCTCACAAGAAACAGTTCTCTCGAGAAAAACAGACTTCTCGGGAAAACATCGAGAAACAGATCTCTCACAAGAAACAGATATCTTGAGAAAAACAGACTTCTCGGGAAAACATCGAGAAACAGATCTCTCACAAGAAACAGATCTCTCGAGAAAAACAGACTTCTCTTGGAAACAACGAACTGAGCTCACGCAGACCTCTCTGGGAAACAGATCTCTCTGAAAACAGACCTCTCTGCGAAACAGATTCCGCGGATGAAACAGATTTCAAGAATGAAATAGTTTCACGAATGAAACATATTTCTCTTATGAAACAGACTTCGCGAAGAAAACAAATTATGGTTATAGGAAACACTATCGCTGTCATGGGAACGGATGCCTACTGTTCACATGTTACTATTGTTTGGGAATTCAGACGTTGCTAAGCGATAGTACTTTTGGCGCAAAACAGATGTCAACGAAATTTGAACAATCAGCTGAATATAAACAAATGCAACAGCTGATGATGAACAAATGCAACAGCTGATGGTGAACAAATGCAACAGCTGATGGTGAACAAATGCAACAGCTGATGGTTACAGGGAACTCAGCTGTTGAGACAATCAGCTTGAGAAAATAAGCAAGTCGCAAAGAAAACTGAAACAACTCTGGATCAAACTATGAACTGAAATGATGGCGATGATCCTAAAAGAGAAGAATATCAACAGAATACTAAGAACAGCTTGGAGAAGTTCGAGTAGACTAGCTAAGCTTACCAGACTAGAGCAACGCTCTAATTGAACCAACTCAGCTTATCAACTCATAATCTCATCCTTAACCGCCCAGCACGGAGCTGAAAGCAGCTGGGAGAAATTCGAACAAACAAGCTGAACTTACCAACTCAGAAGAGAGCTCTAGCCAGACCAGCTCTACCTGTCATCTGAGAACCTCAATCCTAAGCTTATCCAGCGCGACATACTTACTGGTTCACTTGGAATTCTACTTGAAACCATAATTGTACATCCCAGCAGTTTTGAAAGAAACAACATCAGCTTCTGAAAAATTCTATCACTTGAAAATTGAACTATATCGCAGCGCATACATTTAATAAACCAGCACTTTTAAACAGAAACTGTAAACTTGGAGAAACTGCACATTTCATGCACACAAGCTGAAAGGAACATATTATGCTTCCAGGGATACATCAAAGAAAAGAAAGTACTTTCCTGATAACAAATAGCGGCTGAACAGAACACCCCGATTGGAATTCCCCACGAGCACCGACGACGCACTTAGAGAATTTTTAGAGAAAATGCGTTTTCTAGTTTTCTCAAATGAAGTGCTTCATCGTAATTTAAGAGAGCTCCAATAATGGAAGTAGTAGGTGAAAATAGGTATGGGCATTCGTACGTGAAATCATTTCTTTTGAAAGCTATTTTCCCATACCTAATAATATATATTTAAAAGAAAATAATTCTTTAATATAAATCATTTTAAAACAAATATTATAAAACATTTTAAAACTCAAATCATGCTCGGGTTAATTCCATCCGGAATACTCTTGAACCGCGATCCTAAACTGAAATCTGAAATTCAACACAGATGCAAACTAATGTGCTGAGGATGCAAAAATCGCAGATTAACCCTTCGAATCAAAATAAAATAATATGTGGTCTTAGGGATTTTCTGGGCATTAGAATCTACCCCCCTTAAAATAATTCCGTCGTCGAAATTTTCTTACTGTCAGGCCTCGTGCTCTAAACAGAGTAAAAACACCAAAACACATGCGGAAGCTATCAAAAAGCGGGTAAAATTTTCGCTTTTGGCCTGACAAGTTTAAAACAATATAATTTAAAATAGCACGATACTCAAAATAGAATCCAGTTTACGAAAATCACCACAACAATAACAGTATAGCATAAAACAAGTATCAGACTCCAACAATCAAATACACCAACGTAGCACAGGGCATCCCCCTGGCTAAGAATACTGATACATATAAATATGCTATACGCCACTGGGATACTCTAACCACCTTCTGGGGTACCACCAGCTGGGCTAAAACCACGACCAGCTGTAAAACCTGGGTTTCCTGAAAACAACACAACAAGGAAAACAACCAAGCCCCAGAGGGACATGGGGTCAAACCCCAGTACGGAGAGCAACTATAAACAGCAGTAAACAGCATTAATAAAATGCAGATGCTATGCATGAGGAAAGAAACAACAGCTCAACGGGATCTGCAACAGAATATGTGGCCACGGAGAGTGTAGGACATGTGGGTGCTACCCACTCACCACTACTCGCCCACCCTTACCAGACGCATCAACAACTCAACCTTCCGTTTCCTCGCCCATGAACTGTGGTAGTTAACCACTCGGCGCATGGTGGCTAACAAATCCCAGCAGGGAGATGAGAGTGCGGTATTGCCGCTCTCCCTCGCATCATGGTAAGTAAACAGAACAATAACAACGAAGCAATGTCTGCAAAAGCTGAACGGAGATGCAAATGCGTGTATGCAACATGCTGGAATAACAAGCATATAAACATATGCGAAACAATAATAGAATCAGCAAGTATACACCACATAACCAACAGTCATCTCACAAAACAGCAGCCAGCAATAGCCATCTCACAAATTATCCAAGCCATAACATCGCTGTATTACAAGCTCCAATCCGTACCTTAATTCCTCGCACAATTACCATAATCAAAGGTCCCGAGAAATCTGAATTCCAACCTGTCGAAACACACAGGGCAATATTCTCAAGGGACGCTAATACACAGAAAGCACGCTGGGAGTTACACACACTCAACCATCTACTGATTCTAGCAATACCACTAACAGGAAGCTTAAACAAAGGCTAATACTAAGATCTCAACAATAATTCGAAGTTCTACCTCAACGACGCAACACACGGCCGAAGGCAGCAACTTGGAGATCTCGCTCTAGCCAACAACAGCCTCAAAATGGTATCAGTCGAAAGAGCTTCTCGAGAGGAGTCCAACGCTACCTCGCACGCATCAAACAATGGCCGGAAACGATGGGAATCGCCGAATAAAATCAACGGTGAACAGTACTAGGTTTCGAGAAACAGCGGTCGACAATTTGGAGAATTTCACTAAGTATGGGATCTGATATCTCAAATCGAAGACCAAGTCTTCCTTATATATAAATCCCACAATGGCTGGAACCTGATTTAAAGTCCACCGACATAACCAGCAGGCACACTACAACCAGCAGATGCAAAGAACCAACTGCTGAATTCTCAAACAACGCAAATCAAAACGATGTCGCAGCGACTTAACAAAACGACGTCGCACCGCTTACGTCATCAAATCTGCCACCAGCTGGTCGCCTAAAACCATCGACTGGATTCCTTAGCGCTAACTAAAAAGACGACGCATAGACTACGTCATCCAGTCGCTAGTTCTCGCACAAAACAACCAGACGCAAGCTACAGGAGCGTTGACCCGCGTTGACATCTGCTCTCAGCTGGACAACCAGTCGACACACACACGCGAACAAATCCTCGCAGCTTGTATCAGTCGCAACATCCAAACGACGTCGCGCCAACTTATCGAAACGCTGTCGTTTTGCCCTCAATACACGAAATAAAGCAGCAGTTGGATACAAACACGCTACCAGCTATCACTTGACACAACACATCCAGATTCCACTAAAACGACGGCGTTTGATCTCCCGCGATAAAATTACACGCTGCGACTGGTTTTCGCCACCGACCAGCTTTTACCACAAAACCAGCTTTTACCCAAAAATACCAAAATTACGAAAACTTCCATAATTGCTTAAACTGTGAAATCTAACCCGAAAATGCCAGCCAAACTTACAAACAGAGATCTAAACCACCAGAAATCTCTAAAAAAACCGATTAATTCCAACCAAATATAATCTTATACAATTCCAGGTCTCACATTTCTCCCCCACTAAAAAGGATTTCGTCCCAGAAATCAAATAACAATCTGGAAATACAACTCAACAACAGCAAGCCAAAACAGAACTTCGCTTATCACAATCCAGGATTTCAAGATAACTGAACAAACATTCAACAACAACTAGGGAAGAAATACAACCAAAAGCTACAAACTACTGGAAATCTAGCTCAACAGCTACTCAAACAAATGCGGCCACTCACGCTGCATCTTCTCTTTCAGTTCCCAAGTAGCTTCTTCCCTGCCATGTTTGCTCCACTGCACCATCACCAACGGAATGGTCTTATTCCTCAATGGTTTCTCTTTTCTGCCAAGGATCTGCAAGGGATATTCCTGATAACTCAACGTCTGATCTAGCTCTACCTCTTCAGTCCTAAGCACATGAGACGGATCTGGCTCATACTTCCTCAACATGAAAACATGGAAGACGTCATGGAGAGAAGACGACTCTGTCGGCAACAATAATCGATACGCTAAAGAGCCAATCCTCTCAAAAATCTCATACGGTCCGACGTAACGAGGGCCTGATAACTCAACGTCTGATCTAGCTCTACCTCTTCAGTCCTAAGCACATGAGACGGATCTGGCTCATACTTCCTCAACATGAAAACATGGAAGACGTCATGGAGAGAAGACGACTCTGTCGGCAACAATAATCGATACGCTAAAGAGCCAATCCTCTCAAAAATCTCATACGGTCCGACGTAACGAGGGGCAAACTTTCCCTTGCATCCAAAGCGCATCACACTGCGAAACGGAGAAAATTTGAGAAATACACGATCACCAACCTGAAACTCAAG
>KV014368.1:43705-93844 GCA_001598015.1 Dorcoceras hygrometricum | reverse complement strand
TGCTGATCGACCAGCAGGAACTCAAACGCGATCTACCAGCTGGTACCAGACGCAACATCCAAACGACGTCGCGCCAACTAATCTAAACGCAGTCGTTTTAACCCTCAACGCAACTACGCTAAAGCATCTGCTGATCACAACAAACGCAACCAGACTTCACGCAAACGACGGCGTTTCAAGAATCTCGAGCTAAAACACGCTTCGACTGGTTTTTCCACCGACCAGTCGCTAGCTCTCCAAATCAGCTGACACGTCAACCAGCAGGTACCTCAAATATGCGAAAATACAAAATCTCCAGAATTGCTCAACACATGAAATGGAACCCGAAAATGCAACTCAAACACTCAAATAGAGATTTTAAACCAGCAGAACTTCTATTTATCGATTCATTCCAACGATAATTCTCAATTACAAATCCAGGTCTCACATTTCTCCCCCACTAAAAAGGATTTCGTCCCAGAAATCAAATAACAATCTGGAAATACAACTCAACAACAGCAAGCCAAAACAGAACTTCGCTTATCACAATCCAGGATTTTAACTGAACTGAACAAACATTCAACAACAACTAGGGAAGAAATACAACCAAAAGCTACAAACTACTGGAAATCTAGCAGCTACTCAACTTTTATGCCAAGGATCTGCAATGGATATTCTTGATAACTCAATGTCATCTAGCTCAACCTCGTCAGTTCCAAGCACATGAGATGGATCTGGCTCATACTTCCTCAACATGGAAACATGAAAGACGTCATGAAGAGAAGACAACTCTGACGGCAACAACAGCCGATATGCTAAAGGGCCAATCCTCTCAACAATCTCATACGGTCCGACGTAATGAGGGGCTAACTTTCCCTTGCATCCAAAGCGCATCACACTGCGAAACGGAGAAAATTTGAGAAATACACGATCACCAACCTGAAACTCAAGCGGTCGAAGCCTCTTATTCGCATAACTGGCTTGGCGATCCTGGGCAGCTTTCATCCGCTGTCTAATAAGATCCACATGATCTTTCATTTGCTGCACAAAGTCAGGGGAAGACAACTGCTTCTCCCCCACTTCTTCCCAACATACCGGCGATCTGCACTTCCTGCCATACAAAGCCTCAAACGGCGCCATACCAATCATCACTTGGTAGCTGTTGTTGTAGGAAAACTCAACCAATGACAAGGCGTCTTGCGAGCTACCTCCGAAATCAAACACAACAGCTCGTAACATATCCTCCAACGTTTGGATAGTTCTCTCAGATTGGCCATCTGTCTGGGGGTGATATGCGGTGCTCATCGCCAATATGGTACCCAAAGCTGTTTGCAAACTCTTCCAAAACCTGGAAGTAAACCTCGGATCTCGGTCAGACACGATCGAAACAGGCACACCGTGCAATCTAACAACAAAATCAACGTACAAATTCGCCATCTTCTTCAACGAGAAGGTCATCCCATAGGGAATAAAATGTGCAGACTTCGACAGTCGGTCTATAACCACCCAAATAGCATCGCATCCTCTGCTGGAACGAGGCAGATGCGTCACAAAATCCATAGAAATGTGCTCCCAATTCCATTGGGGCACTTCCAAACTCTGCAACAGACCACCACGTCTCATCCTTTCGGCCTTTACCATCTGACAGTTCAAACAACGAGCGACAAAACCAGCAACATCGCTCTTTAGGCCAGCCCACCAAAAGTGCGGCTTTAAAGCATGGTACATCTTCCGTGCACCAGGATGAACACTATGTCTGCTATAGTGTGCTTCCCGAAGGATCTCCTCCTTCAAATAAATCAAATTGGGCACAACCAGCCTGCCCCGGAAACGCAAACAACCATCGGAAGAGACAGAATAATCCTCAAGTTCGCCAGCCCTGACCTTCAACTTCAGCTCGTGGATAGACGGATCAGTCCTCTGAGCTGCTCGAATGGTAGAAACAATCTGTGGCTCCACATGGAAAGAAGAAACCACCACACAATCCTCAGCCGGGTAAAATCTCCAACCCGTAGTGTTAAGATGCTCCTGATCCTTAGAGATGTACAACGACGCAAGCATCTCACTAGCCTTCCTGCTCAAAGCATCGGCCACTACGTTTGACTTCCCAGGCTGGTACTTGATCTCACAATCAAAGTCCTTTAGCAGCTCCATCCATCGACGTTGTCTCATGTTCAGGTCAGGCTGCGAAAACAGATACTACAAACTTTTGTGGTCCGAGTACACCACAAACTGCTCGCCATATAGGTAGTGACACCAGATCTTCAACGCAAAGACCACCGCTGCTAACTCCAAATCATGGACTGGATAACGAGTCTCATGCGGTTTCAACTGCCGCAAGGCATACGCAATGACTCGACCATTCTGCATCAACACACAACCCAATCCATTGAGCGAAGCGTCAGAAAAAACAACGAAACCACCTGATCCGGACGGCAAAGCCAACAGAGGCGCAGTAGTCAACTTTTCCTTGAGCAGTTGAAAGGCATTCTCGCACTGCTCAGACCACACAAACCTCTTATTCTTCTGGGTCAATTGAGTCATCGGCTTTGCTACACTAGAAAATCCCTCAATGAAGCGACGGTAATAGTCAGCCAACTGCCGCAAGGCATACGCAATGACTCGACCATTCTGCATCAACACACAACCCAATCCATTGAGCGAAGCGTCAGAAAAAACAACGAAACCACCTGATCCGGACGGCAAAGCCAACAGAGGCGCAGTAGTCAACTTTTCCTTGAGCAGTTGAAAGGCATTCTCGCACTGCTCAGACCACACAAACCTCTTATTCTTCTGGGTCAATTGAGTCATCGGCTTTGCTACACTAGAAAATCCCTCAATGAAGCGACGGTAATAGTCAGCCAGATCCAAGAAACTGCAAATCTCGGAAACATTCCTGGGACGCTCCCAGTTCAGAACAACATCAACCTTACTGGGATCCATAGAAATCCCCTCGGCTGAAATGACATGACCCAGAAATACAACGCGATCTAACCAAAACTCGCACTTGGAAAATTTCGCATACAACTGCTGCTCTCTCAATCTCTGAAGAACCATTCCCAAGTGCTCTTTATGCTCCCTCGGAGTCTTTGAATAAACCAAGATGTCGTCAATAAAAACAATCACAAACTGGTCTATGAACTCTCTAAAAACCCGGTTCATCAGATCCATAAAGACTGCAGGTGCGTTGGTCAAACCAAACGGCATCACCAAAAACTCAAAGTGTCCGTACCTCGTACGAAACGCAGTCTTCGCGACATCCTGATCTCTCACTCTCAGCTGATGGTACCCGGAACGAAATCAATCTTTGAATACACCGCAGAACCTTGCAACTGATCAAACGGATCATCGATTCTCGGCAACGGGTACTTGTTCTTCACAGTGGATTTGTTCAACTGGCGAAAATCAATGCACATCCGCATTGATCCATCATTCTTCTTCACAAATAAGATGGGCGCTCCCCATGGCGACATACTAGGTCGGATAAAACCTTTCTCCAGCAAATCATCTAACTGCACCTTGAGTTCTCTCAACTCCGCAGGCGCCAGACGATAAGGAGCACGCAAAATCGGAGCTGTGCCAGGCACCAGCTCTATGCTGAAGTCAATCTCCCGCCTCGAAGGGAAACCAGGAATCTCCTTCGGAAACACATCCAGGAAATGTCGCACCACGGGAACGTCATTAAGCTGAACGCGGGAAGAAGAAGACACATCCAAAGCGTAGATAATAAAGCCAGCATTCCCCAAGGACAACAAACTAAACATCTCCATTGCTGAAACTAAGGGAATCTTCGATCGAGAGTCCTGGCCGTAGAAGTCCCACTTCTCGCCAGACAAAGGCCTAAAGCGCACAATTCCATGGAAACAGTGCAAAATGCCCGTACTGACCACAAAGGTTGCAGGAACCCTGCACACCTACACACTGAGTGGAAGGATGCTTCCCACCGCAAAAGCCGCAAAACTCAGTCCGAGATCCACTGCTACTCGAACTGCCTGAACCAGAAGATCCAGAACCTGATTTCTTCTTGAACTGCTGACCTCGGGGTCAAAACCTCTGATGGCCAGACTGTTGGGCCACCTGCGGCTGTTGCTGCTGCTGGGGCTGATAGGCTGACTGGGAGTACTGTGAAGACTGCGCTCCCTGAATAGCAGGACGACCACCCGGCTCTGCCTACTGTCTACGAGCACGACGACTAGGCAAACCTTCCTCAATGTCGATGGCACTGTCCACAGCCTCAGCGTAAGTCTTGGGCTTACTAGTCAAAACCATCTGATACAACTCTTCATTCAAGCCCTCAATAAATCGAGTCCGCTTGGCCCTCTCCAGGCCAGAAACATGGGGAACGTATGCCAACAGAGAAGAAAACTTCCTAGCATACTCCCTAACAGTCATCGAACCCTGCTCCATATGATCGAAGTCCCGCTCCCGGGCATTCACATAAGACTCGGGCACGTACTCCTGCCGGAAGGTCTCGCAAAAACTATCCCAAGATATCCCAACATCGGTCTCTAACAAGGTACTCGAAGCGCCTCACCACCAGCGCTCTGCAGCCTTCCTAAGCAAGAGAGTCGCTAAACTCAGCCGAAGATCATCATCATACTGCACCCGATCAAAAAGACCAATAATGTTACGGAGCCACGAGTCCGCATCCTCACTGGACTCATCACCGTTAAAGACTGGAGGGTTCATCCTCTAAAAACGTGCTATCACCACGTCCATCCGCTCCACCGGAGGTGCCGCAATCTCATCTTCCTCCTCGTTGCTAACACGAGTATGACTACGGGCACTACGCCTATCCTCATTCTGTCCTGCTGATTCCTCAAACTGCCCCTACCTCTACCACGACGTCTAGGCGGCATCTACGAAAACACTCAACAAGATCAAGCAAAACAGAACAGATACAGCATAGATAGCACAACAAGATGCATCACATAATCACATAGCCAAGCACATGCAACACACAACACTGTGCCTAGACTCAAGTGTGATCAAAGAAATCGAGCTTATCCCAGCTTAAGCTCTGATACCAAAATGTCAGGCCTCGTGCTCTAAACAGAGTAAAAACACCAAAACACATGCGGAAGCTATCAAAAAGCGGGTAAAATTTTCGCTTTTGGCTTGACAAGTTTAAAAAAATATAATTTAAAATAGCACGATACTCAAAATAGAATCCCAGTTTACGAAAATCACCACAACAATAACAGTATAGCATAAAACAAGTATTAGACTCCAACAATCAAATACACCAACGAAGCACAGGGCATCCCCCTGGCTAAGAATACTGATACATATAAATATGCTATACGCCACTGGGATACTCTAACCACCTCCTGGGGCACCACCAGCTGGGCTAAAACCACGACCAGCTGTAAAACCTGGGTTTCCTGAAAAAAACACAACAAGGAAAACAACCAAGCCCCAGAGGGACATGGGGTCAAACCCCAGTACGGAGAGCAACTATAAACAGCAGTAAACAGCATGAATAAAATGCAGATGCTATGCATGAGGATAGAAACAACAGCTCAACAGGATCTGCAACAGAATATGTGGCCACGGTGAGTGTAGGACATGTGGGTGCTACCCACTCACCCCTACTCGCCCACCCTTACCAGACGCATCAACAACTCAACCTGTCGTTGCATCACCCATGAACTGTGGTAGTTAACCACTCGGCGCATGGTGGCTAACAAATCCCAGCAGGGATATGAGAGTGCGGTATTGCCGCTCTCCCTCGCATCATGGTAAGTAAACAGAACAATAACAACGAAGCAATGGCTGCAAAAGCTGAACGGAGATGCAAATGCGTGTATGCAACATGCTGGAATAACAAGCATATAAACATATGCGAAACAATAATAGCATCAGCAAGTATACACCACATAACCAACATTCATCTCACAAAATAGCAGCTAGCAATAGCCATCTCACAAATTATCCAAGCCATAAACATCCCTGTATTACAAGCTCCAATCCGTACCTTAATTCCTCGCACAATTACCACAATCAAAGGTCCCGAGAAATCTGAATTCCAACCTATCGAAACACACAGGGAAATATTCTCAAGGGACGCTAATACACAGAAAGCACGCTGGGAGTTACAAACACTCAACCAGCTACTGATTCCAGCAATACCACTAACAGGAAGCTTAAACAAAGGCTAATACTAAGATCTCAACAAAAATTCGATGTTCTACCTCAACGACGCAACACACGGCCGAAGGCAGCAACGCCGTGATCTCGCTCTAGACAACAACAGCCTCCAAAAATGGTATCAATCGAAAGAGCTTCTCGAGAGGAGTCCAACGATACCTCGCACACATCAAACAATGGCCGGAAACGACGAGAATCGCCGGATAAAATCAACGGTAAACAGTACTAGGGTTCGAGAAACAGCGGTCGACAATTTGGAGAATTTCACTAAGTATGGGATCTGATATCTCAAATCGAAGACCAAGTCTTCCTTATATATAAATCCCACAACGGCTGGAACCTGATTTAAAAGTCCACCGACATAACCAGCAGGCACACTACAACCAGCAGATGCAAAGAACCAAATGCTGAATTCTCAAACAACGCAAATCAAAACGATGTCGCAGTGACTTAACAAAACGACGTCGCACCGCTTACGTCATCAAATCTGCCACTAGCTGGTCGCCTAAAACCATCGACTGGATTCCTTCGTCATCCAGTCGCTAGTTCTCGCACAAAAAAACCAGACGCAAGCTACAGTAACCACCACCAGTCGCCAGCTACAGGAGCGTTGACCCGCGTTGACATCTGATCTCAGCTGGACAACCAGTCGACACACACATGCGAACAAATCCTCGCAGCTGGTATCAGTCGCAACATCCAAACGACGTCGCTCCAACTTATCGAAACACTGTCGTTTTGCCCTCAATACACGAAATAAAGCAGCAGTTGGATACAAACACGCTACCAGCTTTCACTTGACACAACACATCCAGATTCCACTAAAACGACGGCGTTTGATCTCCCGCGATACAATTACACGCTGCGACTGGTTTTCGCCACCGACCAGATTTTACCACAAAACCAGCTTTTACCCAAAAATACCAAAATTACGAAAACTTCCAGAATTGCTTAAAATGTGAAATCTAACCCAAAAATTCCAGCCAAACTTACAAACAGAGATCTAAACTTCCAATTTCAGGTCTCACACTTACACATACACTCGGGGTAGCGATTAAACACCTCTATCTCAGCTTAATATTTCTCTTACTAAGGTCGGTTTTATGTCCTCAACTCAGCTGACAAACAAGGATCTAATCGTACTTAACATGCTGCCTAGGTGAGGGGTTATCTAAACTTCTGCTCTAAGTACAACTCAACATGCCATCTACAGACACTAATACAAACTGATCCAATCAAAAGCCAATCACTCTATCCTTAATCCATGAATGCTGAAATTTCCAATCCAAAAGGTTAAAACTAAACTCACACTGACTCTACTAAGGTGCAGTACTAGGACAATCACAACCCAAATCTTGATCTGGGATATGCCTAAGTTGTCACCTGGAAAATAAAGCTTAGCGCACAGTACCACTCCAAAAACAGCTTACACCACTACTGGTCAGATTACATCCTATTGATCAGCTCAGAAGGCTCTATCTATCTTATGATAACCAAAACAATTGTGATGGTATCAGCTCGTAGTAATATCTAAGCTCAGAATAGCTCACAACAGTCGGCCAGCTTGTGCGTAGAGAACAGTCCTCACTTAAGCTAGAACCACCAAAAGACACGGCCTCACACTAGAGATCTGATCCGTCAGTTCAGGACATCCGGAATATCCCTAAGCTGGACTTAGCTTACACTCTCTACTATCACAAAGATTTACTTAGGTTCTCATCGCCTACTAGGGACGAAATGCTAGCCAAAAATCCTCAACATCTATTCTCAACAGCTTTTGGGCTCAAAGATCTGAAATCTTACGGGGGACTCCTCTAACCTGGTTAGCGTCAAACCAAAACCGATTCTCTCTGAGTGATTTGACTTCTACTGTCCTTTTTTTATCCCTCCTTTGTACTTAATCATCCAATCCAGCTCCAAACATTTACTCAAACCTAGGCATGAGCACTACGAATAGGTTTATAGCCACTAAACATCCTCGGTGTCTAAGCTCTATACTACGAAAGGTACGCTGAGACATAATTCTATTTATCCTGATGCTACAGCATCACAAATACTTACTGATAGTTGCTCAGGTGGTAAGGGAAATTCCTTAAATATCCTGACATGCTAATAGGTTGATCTCAACTCACAGAGTACTAGAAATCATACTAAACATTCTAATATTACCCGAAACTTCTGCGGTAGCTGGGTTCTCCTGATCTGCTTCCACCACGCACTTTATGCTATTTATGGGATGCTTTGGCTTTGGGCAGTACTTCGCAATGTGACCTTGAACACCACACTTATAGCACCCGTCCTGCCCAGCTCTACACTGACCATCATGCTTTTTGTTACACGTAGGACAAGTCGGTTTCATGTTCATCCCGGGGGCTAAGTTGCTTGGTTGAGGTTGCTGCTCTAGAGACTCTGATGATCAGTCTTTGGTTGCTTAGGCGACTTCTGCTTCCTAAGATGAGAAGCCTGGCGTTTCTGCTTGCACCTAAAATCCTTCTGAGGATTCTCCTGACTAGATCTTTGACTCAAACATAGCTCACTCCTCCGAATCGATTGCTTTACTAGGCACTCCAACAGTTGGGAAATCCTAGCCAAGATACGACTATTGTCACCTGAGTCTGCGTCTCCTGACATACCTGTAGTCTGAACTTAAGCCCAAATCCACCACAAAACATCAAGAAGGAAAAAGCTGGAAACTTTAAATTAAACTTTGGAACATGAAACTTACAAACTGGAGAAAGCGGCTGACGTGAACTGACTCAGACTAGAGGCAAGTGTTTATCTCAAGGACCATGCTCTGATACCAAGTTGTGGCGCCCTAGTCCACCGATTTCTCAATACTGTACGAAGAGAAGTGTACAAGGTTGTTTTTTTTTTTAAAGAACTTTCCGAATGATACAAACACATTTGGTGCGATTGTGCGATATAATGAACTGCACGTTTTACGCATAAGGAAACAGATTGAACTGTGGTACTCAGAATTGAAAGGAGGATACTTAAGCTGATCTCATGCTAACAGGGGAACAACAATTAAAATGCTGTCGATCTAAACGAACAGCTCTCGGGTTAAAACATCTTAGAATAAACAGATTTCAATAGCTCATGAGTTGAAAGTACTAATGACGGGACAAATTAGAATAGAAAACACTGTTATAGAAATATCTTAATACAATTGATGCGAAACAGTTGGGAAACAAATCTGAAACGAGGTGTCTAATACAACTGCAATCACAAAAGAGATAAGGTCTGCAGCAGTAGGAAATGCTGGTTCCTCGATAAACACACTTCCCCAAACTGATTCAGCTCGCATCTTCCAGCTCTCACTGAACAACACTACCTGTACCCATGGAAGCTAGTGAGCCTAGGGGCTCAGCAAGTAATTCTTGAATAACAAATACAGACAGTACATGCATGAAAATAGCTTTAATTGAAAGCTGAAAGCTGCAAACAGATATGTTCCAAAACCAAAAATACGAATAAGCTGGAACTGGAAGCTGGAAAACTGAGATAACAATACTGATCTAGTTAAATGCACTTAAAAGCATTTTAAACATAAACTGGACATGCATAAAAGCACAGCTACAGACAGTACATGCATGAAAATAGCTTTAATTGAAAGCTGAAAGCTGCAAACAGATATGTTCCAAAACCAAAAATACGAATAAGCTGGAACTGGAAGCTGGAAAACTGAGATAACAATACTGATCTAGTTAAATGCACTTAAAAGCATTTTAAACATAAACTGGACATGCATAAAAGCACAGCAACATTTTAAACATAAACTGGCTCAAGCTTAATGCTCTTAAAACTTTTTAGCAGTAAACTGGAATGCTCATCACAATAAACTTAAAAAAGGTACTGATATCAAAGGAAGCTAGGAGGCCGTTGCGCAAGCAAAGGAGTTGGGCGTCCCGATGTACTGCGACAACACGGGTGCCGTTGCGCAAGCAAAGGAACCTAGGTCTCACCAAAGATTCAAACATATACTGAGGAAATACCACATAATCCGGGATATTGTGGCTAGAGGTGACATAGCAGTCGAGAGAGTCGCCTCTGCAGATAACATTGCTGATCCACTTACGAAGCCCTTGCCAGGACCGTTGTTTGAAAAACATCGCGAAACAATGGGACTGTGTCTGATGAGTAGTTGACTTTAGGGCAAGTGGGAGATTGTTGGAGTTGATGCCCAACTAGCCAACTTGTGGCGTGTGGGTTTTATTGACTCTTTATATAACAATCTTTATTTATGAAATACGCATTTCTTTTATGGCATTATTTATTTTCATTATATTATAATGTTAACAATTGTGTTGGATAAATACCTAGAATGCACCATAGTGTATGTTAGATGTGATAGTGGATATGATGGCTATCATGAAACACATCTAATAGTCACTGTGTATTCTGAACTCGTTCCTAGTCGATTGGACCGTCAAAATGAGGATAAGGCCGCCCGAGCTTGAGACTAGCATCTGCGATGCAAAGTACCATGTTTCATTGGTAGGGAACACCTAGTCGATTGGACCGTCAAAATGAGGATAAGGCCGCCCGAGCTTGAGACTAGCATCTGCGATGCAAAGTACCATGTTTCATTGGTAGGGAACATTGTGATGTTGTGAGCATACATATGGATAGTGACCTAGTGATCTATCGAACTACCCTCGTTCGGAATTTTCAAGTGGTTACCATTTGTCGAGTGGATAAGTCCGAGGTCTTGGTTGTACTGATTAGTCCTCACTACTCGAGACGTCATTGAGACTCTACATGATAGGCGCCTCACTTTGACCCATTTACCGACTCACTTGGGGTCATTAGGTGGCGGGATTGGGTGAGGTCCCGATGCATGTAGGAGTCGATGCTTTGTTGTCAAGGATTCACCGCTCGCTTTTATGGGTGGATATCCTATGCTATCTGAGGAGATAATAGTGTAATAAATCTCTGGCCAGAGTACTGGATGTGTTTTGGGTAAATGGGTTTGCCCAGTATCACTCGTGATGTCACTATTTGATCTCCAAGATGTATGCATAGTTATCGGATCTCTAGCGACTCTCGATTTACCAATGGTCGTTGATCTGATCGGGATATATGTGTTGAAAGGACCGTACTATACGCTAACCACGACTAACTGGTTCTTGCAGGCACTATCAGTGATACCTAGGGGATCATGGGGCGATGTTGCTAGGCGCTTTACCATGATCCTATGGGTCAGTCCGAAAATGTGATTTCGGAGTCAAAATGGTTGTGGGCCCACGACTAGCTGTATCCCTGAACCATTGAGGGTCACACAAGTACTGGATTCACGATTCCCGTACGGAAACTGAGCTCAATGTGTTGAGCATAGGAGGAGGAATTTAGGGAGTGCGACTTCCTAAAAGTCAACAGGGGTCAAATTGCGATCTCCCATAGTTGAGGGGCTAAACTGCAATTTTAGACTAGGTGGTCTGAAAAATTGTTTTCACATCATAATACTCAGTTTTGGAAACTGTGTAGATCGGTCCGATCAGATCGTCGATCGAAGTTATGATGAAGTCACGGTGATAGGGATGAACCGAATGTTCATACGTTGGACTGGGACCGCCCCAGGTCCAATGGGCCGGTTCAAGCCCATGTATCACCTTTATTTACTAGACTTGGTCTAGGGCTACATCATAACATCATAACACACCAACCCTAGCCTCCAATAGCCGCCGCCCCTCCTCCCAACTCTCCTCTCGGCCGCGCCTCCACCCACACGCCGCCGCCGGCCGCCGCACGCGTCGCCGCTTGATGTGATCGGACTTGATCCGATCGTCTTGACGAGGAGATTCCGTTAGTGTCTAATTCGTCAGATCTTCAAGTTTAGACTGACGAAGGAATCCTGATTCCGGTCGTGGACCTGATTAAGGAGAATCTACTGCCGCCTACATTGAAGTGCCGGATTCCCTGTGAATCTGGTCGGAGCCAGGCGCCTAGACGCCAGCAAGGTAACATTCATTAAACATCCTATGTATATTTTATTGAATAGATTTTATGTATTGAACGATTCCCGGTGCAAAATTTTAAACTTCCGCTGCATCCCGGGAAACTGGATCCGGATCCAACACTGCGCCAACAGATACCTAATACATTTCTAAGTTCGCTAGCCCTATCTGCCAAAGTTCTCAAGACAAGTCCTAGAAGTCCTACAGTTCTCACTTATATCCCTTATTAACTAAGGCAACAAGTTCCTAATAGTTCTCCATCTAGCATGCAATTCTAAAACATCCAAATAGCAACATAACAAGTACGAAAATTTAAAACGGAATACCTGTGAGCAATGTCGTGTCCGGATCTGCAGCCTCAGCCTGCATCACGAAAACACGACGAGTGGACTGCATCCTCCTAGGGCAATTAATAGAGATATGCCCAGGATCCTAGCAATGATAACATCTGCCTGAACCCGCCATGCACTGCCCTGAATGACTCTTATGGCACGTCGGGCACGTCGGACACGCCGGTGTCTCTCCAGGTCTAGGGGCAGTAGTCCCCTGCTACTGCGGTCTCTCCTGACCCTGCGGCCTCTGTTGGCCCTGAGGTCTCTGCTGCTGTTGGCCCTGAGGATATGGGCCCTTAGAAGGCCCCTTAAAAGGTCTCTTCGCTGGTTGCTGCGAAGCCTGGCCCCTAACGGGCTGCTGCATCTGGCGCTTCCTCTGGTAGTCGTCCCTCATGTCCTTCCGACCTCTCTCAGACCGGTATGCCCTGTTCACTGTCGCCATATAAGTCTCCACGTCCGCTATGTTGACATCGTGGTGGATGTCAGGTCGCAGTCCATCAGTGAACTGTCGTAGCTTCTCGCTCTCCACCGTAGCAATCGAGGACACAAAGGTACACCCTCACTCAATCTGCCTCACATACTCAGCAACAGACTTGTCTCCTTGGCAGAGACTCATGAACTCCCGAATAAGCTGGCTTCGGGCATCAACTATAAAATACTTCTCGAAGAAGACCTTCTTGAATTCCTCCCATGTCAGGCTCTCCAAAAATAGACCAACCACTACGCCCTTCCACCATAGAGCGGCATCTCCCTTCAGCATAAAAATAGCACAACGGACTTTGTCAGCATCTGAGAGACAGATATAATCATAGATGGTCTCCATAGATCGGATCCACTCCTCAGCAACAAGTGGATCGGTAGTACCAGCAAACTTCTTGGGTCCCTGCTTGCAGAACCTCTCAGCAACATCCTCCTCATGCGACTTCCCGGGTCGCTCCGACTGACGCTCCAGAAGCCTAGTAATCCCGGCTAGCATGTCCATGCTAGCCCTCTCGTATGGAGTCAACTGAGGTGGTGGGGGAGGAGGAGGAGGCGTAGCATCATCCTGATGGGTCCTATCACGTATGGGAGGCATTCTGATACACCAAAACCTTATCACGTAAATCTAAGTGCATGACTAAGCGTCTAATTTAAAAATTCTAAGGCCAAAACTCATGCAGAACTAAAACATGCAGCATGCAAACATAAACATAAATAATAAAACAATAAAACTCACAGATTGGTAGTGCAACTTCGAGCTCCACGCAGCAGGCTAGTACCCCACCAGAACCTGGATCTGATACCAACTGAAACGAACAGTACTCTAGAAAAAAAAAATTTTCTCTAAATCTTTTGCGGAAAACCTAAACTGGAAGTATGGCTCGTTTCCTTATAAACATTTCTAAATCATTACTCAACAATAATTTAAACATAAATAAAGAAATATTTAAAGATGTTAAACATCCATAGAGTTTAAAACCAGAAGTACTGAAAATGAACATGGTTAAAGCCAACATCTGAAAAGTGTATCATAATAAAGGTGAAACATAAGTGCGGTCACGGGGTACTGCTGCAGCAGGTGCTCAGAGGTCCTCACCGCCAGTCGGGACGTACTCAACAACAGGGTCATCACCTGCACCATTTAAACCTAGTGAGCCTAGAGGCTCAGGATGCTCTATCTTGTAACGTAACAAAGTACATACTAATAAAGTCGCATGCAAGCACATACTGATAATAAAATAACGTTAAAACTTGAATACATGCATGGTCTTAAAACATTGCTTCATACATTTCATATCATACATAAAATATACATACATAAGCCATGACATAGCATAACATGAAAAATGTTTGAGTCGTATCCTGAATTGTGGATCATAGTCGATTGATCAATCTATAAACCAACGTACGCGGCGGTGTGGTTCACCCGACCTTACCTCGGGATCCCTATATGTCACACCTCTATGCTGCCAATTCACCATGCAGTGAACATATGGATCCATAAGCTCGTAATACATGGAACAGAAGTTCAACAGGCCCGATATCCCGCATCCCCTCATCATAAGTTGTCACAAATCATTCAATCCCTCGGGTTTTATCTTTTAAAAGAACATGCCTTTAACATTCCATAAAACATTCATGATGCATGTATTCGTAAAATTATGCAAGTTTAAAAGCTTAGCCCGTTAGTATATTTAATCATTTCCTTTAAAACATTTACATACATATATTACTACATATATGATTAAATATACATTCACGTGCTTCTACATTTTTTACTTCGATCAAGGACTGATTCAGGATCCTGGCCCATACTTCTAGACTTAACATTAGCTTTAACCTAGCCCAAGACTCAAGGGTTCCTCTTTAAAATTCCTAACACAATCCAACTTTGACTAATTTCAGTTCAATTTTGACTTTGAAATCAAGGGATTAATTTTGACTAATTTCAAAATCGATTTTGACTTAAAATCGATTTTGACTAAATTCAATTTTGACTAATTTTGACTTTTGAAAAGGAGTAACTCAAGCAATTTTGTCACAAGGACCAATTTTGACCAAAAGATCGATTTTGACCAAATTAAAAGCCAATAATCAATTTTGACTTAACTAAACGTCAAAGACTCCAGTTTTGACTAAAAACTTAAGAAAATAAACATCAAACTCAATTAAATCAAATTTTAACTCAAATTAAAACTCTTGACCATTTTCTTTAAAATTGGACCTTAGACTTAGCAATTAAAATAACCGGTCCATAATTAAATAACTCGGACTAATTTTAAAACATTTTAACTCGAGACTCGACAAACCGATCCGGTCCAACCGAACCGAACCAATCAGTTCAATTAGACCGAACCAATCACCAAACCCTACCCCCCCCATGCATGCGCCGCCCCATGCGACAGCGTCCACATCTCGCCCCCGACCTCCCTGCTCCGGCCACCCTGGTGGAGCCCCGCCAGTTGTACCACCCTCAGGTCCAGCCGGTCCTAACCTGACCAACCCTGGTCCAAACTGTGGACACACGAGAGATTAAGGATCGAGGGAAGAGCGCACACCATCACGGCCACGTGATGCGCCACCCTCGACTCCCACGTGAAACCTGGCTCGTCCAGGTCATTCGAGCCACCTCTTCCTCACCCAAGGACACAAACTTAACAGCCTAGCCATGAGCCGCGACCCCTGAACCTTCCATAAACCGAGCAACACAAGTTTAAGCCAAGTTTAAGCCAACGCTCCTCTGTAAAGTACCGACAAGGGAACAGTACTTGCGTCCTTTTCTTTGCAGGCTTCTGTCGCTTTCTTCATTTGAAATAAGCTCAGCAGTTGACATCCAACTTTGATAAATCGTCAACTGCTTCGCTGCTGATAAATTCCCACGCCTGCTGCGCTTTGCTTCTTCTTCAATTCTTTGCGCCTGTATTTCTTGCGACTGAATGCGTAGCAACAGCTGATATATAATAGCTCTCGACTGGATGCTGTTGCTACCTGCTGATTTCTCTTGAGAGAAGTCCCTGCTGAATTTTCTCATTGCAAAGAGCATCTGCTGAAACTTTAGCGCAAGAGCAAAACGCTGTCGTATCAACTTATGTAAACGACATCGTTTTGCTATCGCTATCTCCAAATAGCATCTGCTGATGAACAGTAGCTCTCTGCTGAATATCTCTTCTACGACGTCGCTTCCTCTTGCGTCTGGAATGCAAGCTACCTGCTGATTCTTGCGACTGGATGACGTCATCGATGACGTCATCAACATTAATCCATCTGCTGAATCTCCATACGACGTCGCTTCTCCTCTCGCGCTTCGCTTCATCTGCTGATTCTTAATACGACGTCGCTTCAGCTTTTGCGCCTCACTTCATCTGCTGATTGTGATGACATCAAGGCTGATGTCATCACAGCTCATTCCAAAACTAGCGCCTCTTTTCATCTGCTGAATCTTCAACTGTAGCTTCCTACTGAACTTCTTCGTTCCAGCTCCATCTACGCTTCTTCTTCTTCTTCTTCTTAAATATCGACTGTTGATAGATTCATCAACAGTACTTATATCTTTGCGACTGCTAACAGATTCGTCAGCAGTACTTATAAACAATATCAGCAGCGGCTTTGAAGAAACCAATCGAATCGCTTATTATTCTTGCTGCAACGCTGCCAAAATTACTACAGAGCTTTTCTCTTGTTGATATTTCAAAAAGCTCAAGACTCGAAGAACAATTCGTTTTTTATCTTCATTAGATAATCTTTCGAGTCAAAATACAGTCTCTAGCATCGTGTTCTCATTGATTTACTTGAAAGAGTCTGTAAACGAACTGTCTTTTAAGAAGTTCGTAAAACGTTATAAATCTTGTAAACCAGCAGCTAGTCTGCGTGAAGCATTGTGAAGTGCTAGGAGTTCTCAAGGCTGTTGGCTTTGGGATTGGGTGCTTGTAGATTGTCTACTTGTATCAAAGTCTTCTAGTGATACCTTCCGAGGAGGAAGAAGGGGAGACGTAGGATATTCATATCCGAACTTCCAGAAACAAACTCTCGACTCAAACTCTTATTTACGCATTTACTTTGAGTTTACGCATTGTTCATTGTTCACAAACCAATCGGCCTAATTCCGCACTTATTTTAGTTGGCTGAGAAGTTTGCTTATAACTGAGAATCCAAAAGTTTTTAAAAGAACCTTTGAAATAGAAAAATCGAAGGAGTTCATTCAACCCCCCCCTTCTGAACTCCTATTTGCTTAGTGATCCTATTTCCAGGGACCATCAGTCATGCATGTAGTTCAATCAATGGTGTATAGATCTAAATAGAAACATTCAATTCATGCATAATTTTGTTAAAACATCATAATATGGCTTAAATGGTGAGAAACAAAAAGATATTACACGCCTGGTTCGTAGAAAAGGTAGATCTGCGAGTTACCGACGTTGTAGGCACGAGATCGGGGCACGACCGTCTTTGGATCACCAAGCTACACCAATTTTTGAAACTATGATCTTGAGAGGGGGAGGGGATGGCTATGGAGGCTAGAAGGAGGCTAGGTTTAGAGAAATTTGTGTTTTGAAAATAATGGGGTGACAAATTTGATCCCTAAAGATTTAATTAAGAAAAGGGAATGATTTTGACATGTTTGCCCCTCAATCTAATTGAATGCTTAATTAAAACTTTATCATGGCTTAAGAAGTGTCAAATTTTCGAAATCTAAGTTCCCTCAATTTTTAAAACACTTCCAAAATCAATAAAACAGCCCGTATAGGCGAAAAATGGGTTCCTCTATAAAATAATAATAAAAACCCCAATTTTCAGAAATTGCTGCTTAAAACTAATGAATTTATTCTTAAAAATCTAATAACTTAAAAATCTCAAATTATTTTCATTCCAGCCGTCCCTAGTCTCATCCACGGGTCCGTAACTCAAACAGGCTGAAAAATAAGACATGCATACCATGCAACATAAAATCATAAACAAATCACCTAAAATGACATGTAATCATCTAAAATTATTTTCCTCCTAGTCATGCACTCATTTTTACGTAGTCAGGAATTTTTAGGCGTTACAGGACCGGTTTGAATTCTTCTAGTTCTGACAGTTCTGGTGGAGAGAGTTCGAAATTAGGGTTCTGTGGTCAGTGCGGAGGTGGACATAAGGCTTCACAATGTCCTGGAGTGCGAGGCGCATGCAATACTTGCGGGCGGATTGGACATTTTGCGAAGGTGTGTCCTTCAGCTAGTGGACAGCGTTCTAACCGGTTGCAGCAGGGTCCTTCTGGAGTTCTTCATGGATGCCTCATTCCCCTGCTCAGCCATATCGATTTTATACCTGTTGCATCGATCATGGCATAACAACATGTGACTAATTAGCATGGATTCATGCATTCATATTGATCCTGAATCAATTGATTGATAACCACTACATGGATTCGATATGTTGTTCCCTTTTGAGTTGAGATGATGATGATGATTGAGAGACTCTCGTATTGATCGGCACACTCACGATTTAGTGCAACTGATGGCACACCGGGACTTGTCACCGACCCCTCATTTTCTATGACCTGGTACATCGCTGGTGTTTGACTTTCCGTCGAGGATGCCAAGGTAGCTCCCGAATCCTCGATTATGTGGCTGCCTTCACTGTCGTGGTGGATGATCGGGTAGCTCCCGAACCGTACGACACTATCACCTTGTTGGAGCTTTCATTTGGCCTCTGATGATTGTGGTACCCGATTCATTTGTACCCGAGCATGCATGCATCACATGTTGCATATTTCCTTCGTACTGCATTGCTGTATTTATTTATGTTCTCCGTAATTGAGGCCTGACCTCTTTTCTTTGTCCTTTGAACCTGCTTTGGGTTGTGTTGTGTCCATTTCAGGTTTTTCAGGTAGATCAGTTGGGCCAGGTGATGCTTCAACTAGTGGAGCCCGTTAGGTGTCGATCATGTGTCACAGTTATTGTTCAACAAATATATGTGCTCCGGAGTCGATACCAGGGAATGCCCTGTGTAGTTGTGTTATTTTTTGGACTCTATTTGTATGATGTTTGCTGGTTGAGGTTGTAATAAGTTGTATTTTGAGTATTTGGATATTTGAAATTTATTTTTAGTTCAGGCAAAAGAAAAATTTTAACGTGTTTTTTAAGCTTCCGCATTAATTGTTGATTTCATTCTTAATCTTGTGTTTAAGAGCACCAGGTCTGATATAACCTCACATGATTGCATAATGTGTTCCACGTGTCTATGCTTAGGAAGTACATCGTGAACCCATCACACGTGTTGAGTTTTGAATAATTGCAGCTTACGGCAAAATTTCCTATGAGGAGAGACCCGATTGCATTCTAGGTAGGCAGGAGAGGAAGCTACGGAGCAAGGTAATCAAGATGGTCAAAGTCAAGTGGGTGAATCACTTAGAGAAGGAAGCTACTTGGGAGACTGAGTTAGACATGAGTAGTCGTTATCCGGAGTTGTTCGGTAAGTTCTAATTTCGAGGATGAAATTTAATTTAAGGGGGAGATGAATTGTAGCATCTGATATATAATCACGCAAACCACATGCATAAGATAAATGATTTAAATTTTTATTAAGGTTTAAAATATTAATGATGATTTTATTTTGAGATTTTATGTGTTTCTTGAGAGTTGATTTCAGGTGAATATTCGGTACCGAGTCGCAGAAGGGTGATCGGGGACAATAGAGGTGACGTTAAATTATCCAAATTTATTTTAAAGAGTTTAGGAGATAAAAATGATAAAGTTTAAAAATTTTGGTTAGCGGAAAAAAATGATTTTGAACGCTTTTGTAACGAAAAAATTTTTCGGGAAAAATTACGGGCAAGCGTTAAATTATGTCTTTGGTATCAAATTTTAAGTTTACTTATCCTAAGTTATAATATCAAAAAAATTTATTTGAGGGTGACTGAATATTAATTCGGATAAGGAAAATTTAGTACCTAAATTAAAGTCAGACGGGCCTAAATTAATACCCCAAATGTACAATCACCTACACCTAAAAATTCCTAGTGATAAAACACATGAAAATCTTCAGTTTTTCTCGCCATTCAGCTGGCACTCTCGTCCCCATACACTCTGAAATTTTCGAGCCACATCAAAGCCAAGAGAAGGAAGAAAGTCTCTCCCCGTCCCCTCCACGCATCTGGTAACGCCTATTCCTGATTTTTCACACATAAAGGCAAGATTTTAAACCTCCTTTTCTGCCACTTTCAGATTGTATATGTGTGATGCATTATTTTATGCTTGAGAAAAGGTTTAAAACTCGTTTTTGAACAACATTCCACGAAATTCTGCATGTTGGTGCTTTCCGCAGTGTTTACTGAATTTTGTTGAGTTGTTTCGCTGTGCAAAGGTGACCAGGGTTGCTTCTGCCATTATAAGACCTATCGGTGGATGTTAGGTTGAGTTTAGAATGCTGAGAGCATGAGGGTTGAGGTCTGGATGGCTACGAGAGGGGCTGGACAGCAAGTAACACCCTGCTGGAAGTTGTTATCATCCCTTTTGGTTCTGCATCCTTACGTGGTGTGTTGTTGTCCAGTTTCCAGGGGATGTTGTGAGTGATTCTATGGTTGAGGGACTGGACGTGCGGGACAAGAGGGAACGACCGGGAGTGCAAAAACTATGCAGCGTGTATGCGGGGAGGGGCTGCACGGCTTATTCTTGGAAGAATGATTTATGTGGCCAAGTATGGAGGTTAGGACACATGTAGAGGGTCACCTATTACTAGACGAGAGATTTTCTAAGAGAAGTTGTTGTGATGGTCTAAGGGGAGAAGCAGCGCAAGTGCTGCGAAGGGAGGCGTGCAGCGATTGTACTGTGTGGAGGCTCCTGCTTCATGCTGTGCGACCGTGGCTCAAAGGGTATGGTTGCTGGACCTGGCTGGATTTAGGGGAGTCCTTGAGGTGTTTGATCTGGTCGGTTGAAGCTAGGAATCCTGAGGAGTCATTAATTCGAAGCTGGTACATGCATGAAGAGGGCCGCAGGAGGTGAGTGATGGTTGGTGCGTTTGAGTTGTGTGGCGTCTTGTGGTTGTCGACGCACGACAAATCCGGATCACGTCCTTGGTGGCTCAGTGAAAGTTTAAAATTTTTGCACCGGGGATGCTCATAAACAGTAAATAAGGTAATTAATAAAAACCATACATAGGGTGTTCAGATTATTTACCTTCGGTGACTTCACGCCCAGCTCCGACTATTTCGGTTTTTGAGTGGTGATAGCCCTTCAATGATTGAAGCACAAATGATTGCCTAATCCTTTCTCCACAACCAGTTTATAAATTCCTTCATTGCCTTACACTAGAAATCACATTGAATTGTCACGAACAGAATATCCTCGTCGAGACGCGCACGGCAAGGCGTGGCGGGCGGTGGTGGCGATGGCTAGCACGGTGGCGACGGCGGCCAAGGGGAGGTAGACGTGTGGAGGAGGATAGGGGATGGAATACTAGAGTTATGATTCAATAATCAATGGATTAATTTAATGTGTTTCCCCAATTCCATATTTATAGATATAGAGATAGTGTTTGAGTAGGACTCAAACTGTGCACTTTCGTTCAACTCAAATGCTGCACATTCGTTTCGAGTCAAATGCTGCACATTCATTTCAAATTAAATATTGTGGTGCCATCGTAATCCTGATCGATGATCAGATATATTCGATACGCTCAGTTTACAAAACTGATTATTATGATGCAAAATGTCAGGTCCCGTGCTAATTAGCAAAGATTAACAACTCAATTAAGCACATAATCGCGGAAGAATAAAAATGGGGCTTAAAAATTTTTCAAACGTTTGGGCCTGAACAATAAAACAGTAATTCAAAATATTCATATTCAAAATAGGATTTACTCAAAATCCAAATAACAAACAAGTATTCAAATAAACTCAATTAAAAGATCCCAAAAATACATAAAAACTCATGGCATCCCCTGGTTTGATACATAATGCAAATACACTGGGACTCAACCAAGTGGGGATCTACTAGCTGAAGCTCCACTCTGCCCAGCCAGATTACCTGCAACTCCTGCATTGGGTAACACAGATCCAAGAATACAAAAGCAGGAAAAGAAATACGAGGTCAAACTTCAGTACGAAGAGCACTAAGGCAACAGCAACTCATAAACATGCAGTAAATCAAAACATGAATGCATGAGGGCTGTCAAAGAATCGGTCATCTAGGCCAACGATTCAGCTGGCAAATCAAGGCGAGCCTCTATACCACGCACAGCCAATCAGCCGATGGAAATCATCGGTCCGTGATATTCAGGTCTGGCCACTCAAATCATCACAGCTCGGTGGTATTCAGACACGACAAATCTGTCGATCACCACTCCGATGATAGCGTTGGACCTTTCAGGCATGACACATCTGTCTGCCAATCACAACGTGGATCTCAATCCGGTTTCAATCGATCAACAGGCTCAATATGTATGCATGTATGCCAAGAAATTCATATCTGATTTCCACATGCATAATTCACGTAAAACAGAACATAAATTCAAGAAATGAGCCAAACCTGTTTCACGTAAAACATAGAATACGCAAAACACCATTCATGCTGCAAAATACTACACGCTTATGCCAAAGCTGTAATCAGAAGCTCAATTCGTACCTCAGATCTCAATTTCTACCTCAACAGATCTCACCAGGGCATGGAAACCTCAGCCTGCTCAAATCCACTTCCTCGCTGGTCTCGACAAACACAACAGGAACTGTCTGGGAGCTCAAATATGTCAAATCATATAACAATTCAACTCAAATATGAACTTCTACACCTTAATGTCTACGGTCAGAACTCAAATCTGGTTCTACCTATCAACTCAGGTTCTAAAAGCTAGAACTAATCTTGAAACAGTAAGGAAACACTTACCCAGAAGCTCAAACGAGCTAAAGAACTCTCGGGTCATCTATCGCAGAAATTCACGAACACTGAAATTCCTTCGTGCTCCTCCTACGCGTCGACTCAGGTCGCCTAACTGGTAACAATCGAAAGGGCTAAGGGAGACGAGTTCAGCGCCACCCACCTTGCTCCAAACTACGGTGGAAATCGACGGCAATCTACCGGAGAAGGGTTCTATGAACAGTACCGATCGAGGGTTTCACTGGAAGAAAGAAAAGGGAAGTCGGGGTCGAAAATACGCTACGTATCGATCAGCACTTACACTTAAATCCCCAAGTCAAGTGCTACAGTGAAAGTCAATCACCTACATAATCAGATCTCAGCGACAGATCCTAGCGCCAAGGCACAAGTCCTCAAATCTGGATCCTGCGCTAACTCAAATCTGATCCTTAGCGCTCACACAAATCTGCCTCGCTAACTCTAACGCGCGCAACTAATCAAAACGGCGACGCATCAGGGGTTCCAGCTAACTAGGCAAAACGATGTCACACTGCCTCACAAGAGAAACAGATCTCATCACTCACTGCTGCTCACGCTCATCCAGATCTCTCATCAGATTCTAGCGCTAAAACCACTGGTCAACCCAGATACGTTGACTAACACGTGGCATCTCCACGCTAGCTCTCACATCTACAATCGCTTGCTATTCAGCACCGTTGACCCGCGTTGACATCTGGTCATGCCCCTGAACATATTTCACCCACTAGCGAGACACCTGAAATTGCGAAATGACGACGCATCACTTCTCGCGCCAAACTCGACTACTCAGATATCACTCGATAGGTACCAGCGACTCAAAACTGAGCAGCACTACGTCAAATCTGAAAATCACCAACCAGATTCGACAAAATTCTCAAATCTGAAATTCGGTAGTCACATCTCCAGCGATCAATTCTTAACCAAATCTGAATTTATAACTTAATCACTAATTACCGAATCTCAATCCTCACATTCTCCCACCTTAAGAGATTTCGTCCTAGAAATCAATGGCTAACACAGGGCAGAATCAACAAAACACCAAAATTGACCAACTCAACTCCACTGTCAAAGCTCAAACAGATGAGGCCACCCTTGTCTCATCTTCTCTTCCACTTCCCAAGTAGCTTCTTCTTGGCCATGCTTACTCCATTGGACTATCACCAACGGAATTATCTTATTCCTCAACTGTTTCTCTTTCCTATCTAGAATATGCACTGGATATTCCACATAACTCAAGGCAGAATCTAGCTCAACCTCATCAGTCCTCAACACATGGGATGGATCTGGATCATATTTTCTTAACATTGACACATGAAAAACACCATGTATCGCTGCTAATTCATCAGGCAACTGCAATCTATTAGCCAACTGTCCAATCCTCTCAACAATCTCAAATGGACCAACGAATCTAGGAGCTAATTTACCCTTGAATCTAAACCTCATCACACTCTTGAAAGGAGAAATCTTAAGGAACACTCGATCACCAACTTCGAATTCCAGAGGTCGGCGTCTTCTGTTAGCATAGCTAGTGAAGCGATCCTGGGCAGCTTTCATTCTACTTCGAATCAATGAAATCTGATGTCTCATATGCTGAACAAACTCAGGGGTTGAAAGCTGTTTATCACCAACTTCCTCCCAAAAAACTAGAGATCTACACTTGAGACCATACAACGCTTCAAATGGATCCATCCTGATAGTCACTTGGTAGCTGTTTTTATAAGAAAACTCAACCAAGGGTAAGGAATCCTGCCAGCCACCACTGAAATCCATCACAATTGCACGCAGCATATCTTCTAAAGTCTGAATGGTCCTATCAGGTCGGCCATCGGTCTGAGGATGGTAAGCAGTACTCATAGCCAATCGATAGTCACTTGGTAGCTGTTTTTATAAGAAAACTCAACCAAGGGTAAGGAATCCTGCCAGCCACCACTGAAATCCATCACAATTGCACGCAGCATATCTTCTAAAGTCTGAATGGTCCTATCAGGTCGGCCATCGGTCTGAGGATGGTAAGCAGTACTCATAGCCAATCTTGAACCCATAGCTGTTTGCAAACTCTTCCAAAATCGAGATGTGAATCTTGGATCTCTATCAGATACTATCGAAACAGGCACTCCATGCAATCTCACAACATGGTCGATGTATAACCTTGCCATTTTCTTCATCGAACACCTCACATCATAGGGAATGAAATGGGCTGACTTCTAAAGTCTATCAATCACCACCCAAATCGCATCGCATCCCCTACTTGATCGAGGTAAATGGGTCACAAAGTCCATGGCGATGTGCTCCCAATTCCACTGAGGCACTTCTAAACTTTGCAACAATCCACCAGGTCTCCTTCTCTCAGCCTTGACCTGTTGACAGTTCAAACATCGAGCAACAAAACCAGAAATATCGCTCTTCATGTTTTCCCAGCAGTAGTGAGACTTCAAAGAATGATACATATTTCTCTCACCCGGATGCACAATATAACGACTGCAATGGGCTTCATTCAGAATAGTCTCTTTCAAGTCAATCAAGTTCAGAACCACCAATCTCCCTTGAAATCTCAAACACCCGTCAGAAGCAACAGTAAAATCATCATCTGACCATTATGAGACTTAATCTTCAACTCATGAACATAAGGATCAGTCCTCTGTGCCTCTCTGATGTTCATCACAATCTGTGGTTCAACCTGAATAGAAGAAACTATGAAATACTGATCACCTGGTTGAAACCGCCAACCAGAAGTACCCAACTGCTCGTGGACTCTCGAGATACTCAAAGATGTTAGCATCACAGGCTGGGCTTTCCTACTCAAGGCATTGGCTACTAAGTTCATCCGCCCAGGCTGATCCTGAATCTCACAATCGAAATCCTTGAGCAACTCCATCCAACGACGCTGTCTCATATTCAGATCTGACTGAGTGAATATATACTTCAAACTCTTGTGATCGGTGTACACCACAAATTCTTCACCATACAGGTAGTGACGCCAGATCAAGGCGAAAACAATCGCTGCCAATTCCAAATCATGAACGGGGTATCTCGTCTCATGGGGCTACAATTGTCGAGACGCATACGCAATCACGTATCCGTTCTGCATCAGGACACATCCCAAACCACTCAGAGAAGCATCGGAGCAAACAACAAAACTTCTCGATCCAGACGGTAAAGCTAGTACAGGAGCAGTAGTCAACTTCTCCTTAAGTGTTTGAAAACTCGACTCGCACTCGTCAGTCCAAACAAACTTCCTATCCTTCTGAGTCAACTGCGTCATCGGCCTGGCTATTGAAGAGAACTTCTCGATAAAAACGCCTATAATAGCCAGCCACTACTAGGAAAACTTATGAAACTCTCAGAAAACATTCCTAGGTCGCTCCCAGTTAAAGAACTGCTTCGACCATACACCAATATAGTCATCTATGAAGACAATCACGAATCGATCGATATACTCATTGAAGACGCGATTCATCAAATCCATGAAACAGCAGGGCATTCGTCAACCCAAACGGCATCACAAGGAACTCATAATGTCCATATCTCGTCCGGAAAGCTGTCTTTGCTACATCAGTGTCTTTAATTCGCAACTGGTGATATCCAGAGCGCAAGTCAATCTTCGAGTATACAGCCGATCCTTGAAACTGATCAAACAAGTCATCAATCCTCGGCAACGGATACTTATTCTTGATAGTTGCTTTATTCAACTGCCGAAAATCTACACACATCCTCATAGATCCATCTTTCTTCTTCACAAACAAAATCGGAGCTCCCCAAGGCGACATACTCGGTCTGATGAAGCCTTTCTCCAAAAGATCCCTCAACTGATCCTTGAGTTCTTTCAACTCAGCTGGCGCCAACCGATATGGAGCTCTAGAAATCGGGGCTGTCCCTGGCACCAACTCTATACTGAAATCAATCTCTCTTCTCGGAGGGAATCCAGGAATCTCATCCGGAAACACGTCTGGAAACTCTCGGATGATCGGAATATCGCTCAACTCCAATCGTGACTCTTGGGAAACATCGAGCGCATAGATCATGAATCCAGCGTTACCTAGCGACAACGGACTAAACATCTCCATGGCGGACACTAGTGGAATCTTTGAGCGTGAGTCAGCACCGTAAAACTCCCACTTCTCTCCCGACACAAGGCGAAATCTCACCACACCATGGAAACAGTTAACAGTCGCCCTATACTCAGACATCACACCCATTCCCAAGATGCAATCAAAATCCCTCATCTCCAAAGAGATCAAATTCGCCACTATCACATTCTGGTCAAACTGAATCACACAGTCCACCACAATCTCACGGGACAACAACCACACGCCAGCAGGATTAGACACAGATACAACATCACACATTGGGGTAACTCTCAACCCACACTCATGCACAAACCATGCAGAAACAAAGTATTGTGATGCTCCTGTATCAAATAAACCCTCGCAGGAAAATCAGAGATAGAGCATGTACCTGCGATAAATCCACCAGGTATCTCATCAGCCTGCTCCCTCGACAAGGCATTCACCTGGGCCTGCTGCGGTATCTGAAACTGAGGTCTCGAAGGTCCTCCAAACCTAGACGGTTCATGGGTTTGGAATCCAGATCGTTGGGTCGGGGCAGGAGGTTGCGGCCTCTGCGAAGAACCACCAGCCGAACCTTGCTGCGAAGGAACCGAAGACTGTCCCCTCAACAAAGGACACACTCTCAGAAAGTTTCCAGGCTGCCCACAGTTGTGACAACTCCCCTGAAATCCACGGCACTGCAAAGTCATGTGCTTACCACCGCACTGTCCACAAGACACTCCTCCTGATCCACTGCCACCAGAGCTCACAGAACCAGAGGAACTCGAATTTGAATTCTTCTTGAAATGTTTCCCACGAGGCCTGAACCTCTGACGGTTCGATTGCTGTAAAGTATGAGGAGATTGAGAAGTATGCATCCCTTCAGGCGCAGGATAGGAACCTCGTCCAACTATCATCGGAACCTGCGTCGGTGCATCCAACAGACGCTCCTCAATATCAACTGCTCGATCCACGACCTCAGCATACGTGGATGGGGCACCAGCTAACACCAACTGAAACAACTCTGGCCTCAATCCCTTGATGAACTTGTTCCTCTTTGTCCGCTCCTGGCTAGCAACGTGAGGGACATACGCCAGAAGTGAGGAAAACTGTATGGCATACTCAGCAACCTTCAAATTACCTTGCTTCATATTGTCGAACTCCCTCTCTCGATTATTGAAGTACGACTCTGGGGTATACTCCTATCAAAAAGCTGCACAGAAGCTCTCCCAAGAAACCAAGACTCCGGTCTCTCTCATCACTCAGGAAGTACCCTTCCACCTACGTTGAGCATGCTCTCTCAACTGCAAAACGGCCAACTTCAGTCTCTGCTCTGCGGTGTACTCTAAAGTATCAAACAAGTCCTCCATGTGCTCCAACCAGCCTTCAGTCGAAAGACCACCCTCGGCGCCAGTGAACGTAGGGGGATTCATCCTATGAAATCGGGCCAAGACTAACTCCATCTCACCTATCTGTCTCGTCACATCCTCCACCTCTGCCTGTCTCTCTCTACGACGCAAAGGAATATTCTGCTGAACATCCTCGTCACTCTCCGAGGCTCTATACTCCTCAGCGAAACGTCTAGCAGTCCTACCTCTACCTCTCCTTGGCGGCATCTAATCGAATATCAAGGTAAGACTAACAGCAGATAATCACAGAGATAGATATCATGTCACACAAGTCACAGAGTCAAGTAAGAAATCAAATCAAAACTCTGTGCCTAGACTCGAGTGTGATCAAAGGAAAATGAGCTTATCCCAGTTTAAGCTCGGATACCAAAAATGTCAGGCCCCGTGCTAATCAGCAAAGATTAACAACTCAATTAAGCACATAATTGGGGAAGCATAAAAATAGGGCTTAAAAATTTTTCAAACGTTTGGGCCTGAACAATAAAACAGTCATTCAAAATATTCATACTCAAAATATGATTCACTCAAAATCCAAATAACAAACAAGTATTCAAATAAACTCAATTAAAAGATCCCCAAAATACATAAAAACTCATGGCATCCCTTGGTTCGATACATAATGCAAATACACTGGGACTCAACCAAGTGGGGATCTACTAGCTGAAGCTCCACTCCGCCCAGCCAGATTACCTGCAGACCTGCATTGGGTAACACGACCCAATAATACAAAAGCAGGAAAAGAAATACGAGGTCAAACCTCAGCACGAAGAGCACTAAGACAACAACAAATCATAAACATGCAGTAAATCATAACATGAATGCATGAGGGCAGTCAAAGAATCGGTCATCTAGGCCAACGATTCAGCTAGCAAATCAAGACGAGCCTCTATACCACGCACAGCCAATCAGCCGGTGGAAATCATCGGTCCGTGATATTCAGGTCTGGCCACTCAAATTAACCATCATAGCTCGGTGGTATTCAGACACGAAAAATCTGTCGGTCACCACTCTGATGATAGAGTTGGACCTTTCAGGCACGACACATCTGTCTGCCGATCACAACGTGGATCTCAATCCGATTTCAATCGATCAACAGGCTCAATATGTATGCATGTATGACAAGAAATTCATATCTGATTTCAACATGCATAATTCACGTAAAAAAGAACATAAATTCAAGCAATGAGCCAAACCTGTTTCACGTAAAACACAGAATACGCAAAACACCATTCATCTCACCAGAGCATGGCAACCTCAGCCTGCTCAAATCCGCTTCCTCGATGTCTCGACAAACACAGCAGAAACTGTCTGGGAGCTCAAATATGTCAATTCATCTAACAATTCAACTCAAATCTGAACTTCTACACCTTAATGTCTACGGTCAGAACTCAAATCTGGTTCTACCTATCAACTCAGGTTCTAACAGCTAGAACTAAGCTTGAAACAGTAAGGAAACACTTACCCAGAAGCTCAAATGAGCTAAAGAACTCTCGGGTCAGCTATCGCAGAAATTCACGAACACTGAAATTCCTTCGTGCTCCTCCTACGTGTCGACTCAGGTTGCCTAACTGGTAACAATCGAAAGGGATAAGGGAGACGAGTTCAGCGCCACTCACCTTGCTCCAAACTACGGCGGAAATCGATGGCAATCTATCGGAGAAGGGTTCAATGAACAGTACCGATCGAGGGTTTCACTGGAAGAAAGAAAAGGGAAGTCGGGGTCGAAAATACACTACGTATCGATCAGCACTTACACTTAAATCCCCAAGTCAAGTGCTACAGTGAAAGTCAATCACCGACATAATCAGATCTCAGCGACAGATCCTGGCGCTAAGGCACAAGTCCTGAAATCTGGATCCTGCGCTAATTCAAATCTGAGTCCTCAGCGCTCACACAAATCTACCTCGCTAACTCTAACGCGCGCAACTAATCAAAACGGTGACGCATCAGGGGTTCCAGCTAACTAGGCAAAACGATGTCACACTGCCTCACAAGAGAAACAGATCTCATCACTCACTGCTGCTCACGCTCATCCAGATCTCTCATCAGATTCTAGCGCTAACACCACTGGTCAACCCAGATACGTTGACTAACACGTGGCATCTCCACGCTAGCTCTCACATCTACAATCACTCGATATTCAGCACCGTTCATCAGGGGTTCCAGCTAACTAGGCAAAACGATGTCACACTGCCTCACAAGAGAAACAGATCTCATCACTCACTGCTGCTCACGCTCATCCAGATCTCTCATCAGATTCTAGCGCTAACACCACTGGTCAACCCAGATACGTTGACTAACACGTGGCATCTCCACGCTAGCTCTCACATCTACAATCACTCGATATTCAGCACCGTTGACCCGCGTTGACCTCTGGTCATGCCCCTGAACAGATTTCACCCACTAGCGAGACGTCTGAAATTGCGAAACGACAATGCATCATTTCTCGCACCAAACTCGACTACTCAGATATCACTCGATAGGTATCAGCGACTCAAAACTGAGCAGCACTACGTCAAATCTGAAAATCACCAACCAGATTCGACAAAATTCTCAAATCCTGCAATGTATTCAACCTCAGTGGTTGAATCTGAAATGATGTTTTTCTTGGTACTCTTATGTGAGACTCTCTTCTCACAATTACTCTAATCTCATCTTATGGGTGATTAATTAAATCAATAAGTGTAATAAGTAGAATCTGGTTTTATGTGTACACAATTTTTTTTAACAGTAGGTAACTGATGAATAGTAGGTATCTGTCAACAGATATTACGCTATGGGAAGTGAAGGTTGCTGTCAGCAGCTATCCACGCAAGCTGACAACAGCTAGTGGGTCACCAAAAGCTGTTCATTCATAAAGAAATCAAAACGGTACAAAGATTAATACACCTTATATTCACTTGTACAAAATCTGTTCATGAAATACAAAACCAGATACATCAAATACTATCTATTATTTGTCCAGAAACTAAACTAACAACATGTTCCTAGTATTTTCGTTTGTCGCCCTTCTTCTAGGTTCTTGCTACCCCTGTCCCAACAACTCAATTCTTTCCTCCTGTTGTTATGTACACATACAAAACAAAACAACGGCCGGATAAATTCCGGTGAGAAATAATCTCAGTATAATAGACAGGTTCATGCAATAACATAAAGAAGTTCATAACAAAAATATTAACTCAAAATAACTGAACATCTCTCTTCATTTCAACTAAGAATTGATTCCATTTCACATCAACGCCATCAAGATTCGTATACGATCTTGACATGGATATCCATGTAATGAAATCACTCTGACTTCGAAAATAAGGTCACCTCAGACCTTGGCATTAGAATCAATTCATTTTCCCTTCGTATCCTCATATTCATATCGAATTAAAAGATCCACTACCTGAGATGGATCGACACACACAGATAATCTCAAGTTCTAAATCAAGAACAATAATCAAGTATGTGGTTTGTCGGGATAACTCAAGAAATCTCATTCTCGAGTACTCTAATCCCTGACTCTCATGTCAAATTATACCTTCGTTTATCTCTGTTTTGGGAACTGCTTCAATTACTACTTCTAACTTCTTATCACCAGAATCCCAGAGAATTCACAGAGTCGAATTCTGGTGTCTGTAGCAATCGTTACCAGGATTTTGAATTCAATCTAATTTATAGAATAAGATATCTGTTATCTGCAGAGTTCCCCATGCAATCTCTATAAATTCCACGTGTCATGCTGAGTATTTATCAACCAAAATAAGATAAGCACACACCGTTTGAACATCTTCCTGTATTCATACATATCGCTAACCAGATACCAGTTACCGTTCTAAACAAAAAACAGACGTTGCTACAGTAAGTATCTTACGACAGAAACCAACGTTTATTCTCAACAGATACCAGCTTTTCCTTTTGATAGAATCCGCAGCAACCATCAGACGTTTTATTTCTCTTCGCACCTCAAAACAACGTCGCGTCAACTAATTAAAACGACGCCGCTGCGCGCCAACAACTGATGACAGATTCTTTCAACTTGATCAACTGCTGAAATGCGAAACAATTCAGATGACGTAAAGAATCGCGTCATCTTTTCTGCCAACATCTGGTTTCACTAAATCACCCAACGATGACGTATGGGATACGTCACCATTTCTGCCAGTGGCTGTCACCAGTGTTACAATCAACACGCTGCGTTTCAACTTATCAAAACGACGTCACCTCACCATCAGTAACTGGTCGTCCGAAATAATTTAAACGACATCGTAATGAATACGTCATACTCTCTGTTGACAGCTGATCTCCTAACCCAGAGGCTGGATCAAACAATGCAACAATTCCCTCACGAATGGTACCAGACGCAACACTCAAAACGCTGCGTTACAACTAAAACGACGTCGCTTCTCACCAGCGACTGTTCCTCAACCAACAGCTGGTTACCCAGTTGCAAGCAGATACAATGCAACTACTGATTACCCAGTCGCAAGCTCCTCTCACCAACAACTGATTTAATGCAACAATTGATCCACACAACGACTGGTTTAACGCAACTACTGATGAACACCACTACATCCAAAAGCTACAATCTGAAAATTCGAAATCATCAAGTCTATAATCCCGGTCATTACATTTATCCCCCTCTAACACATGAGTTCGTCCTCGAAATCACCAGCAGCCTGTATATGCATTCTGTACATATAAGAATATTGAAATAGCAGAAACTCGATGAGAACTCACTTTATTGGATAGATAGGGAAATCGTTGTCTCATGTCATCTTCAACTTCCCACGTAGCTTCTTCAACTCCATGTCGATTCCATTGAATCTTCACCAATGGAACAATCTTCGTTCGGAGTTGCTTTTCTTTTCGATCCAGTATCTGAATTGGTTGTTCAAAGTAACTGAGAGATTCATCCAGTTCAGTTTCATCACCAGGAATAACATGAGATACATCAGGCAGATATTTCCTTAGCATCAATACATGAAATACATCATGTATACCTGAAAGAGATGGAGGTAATGCGAGTCGATAAGCAAGATTGCCTATCTTCTCGAGAATTTCATAAGGACCAATAAATCGTGGAGACAACTTCCCTCGTTTTCCAAATCGAATTGTACCCCTGAAAGGAGAAATTTTCAAGAATACTATGTCCCCTGTTTCAAAGCACAATGGTCGACGTCTGAAATTCACATATCTAGTCTGTCTATGTTGCGCTGTTCTCATTTTCTGTTGAATTAGTTTCACCTTTTCAGTCATTTCTCTGATCATATCTGGTCCCAATTCAGGTACCTCTGACACATCATCCCAATACAACGGTGAACGACATTTTCTTCCATACAATGCCTCAAACGGAGCCATCTCAATACTCATCTGATAACTGTTGTTGTACGAAAACTCCACAAGCGGTAATGAATCTTGCCAGTAATACCAAAATCTAATACCACAGCTCTAAGCATATCCTCAAGAGTCTGAATTGTTCATTCAGTTTGTCCATCGGTTTGAGGATGATAAGCAGTGCTTAAATATAATTTCGTACCTAGAGCTTGTTGCAAGCTACTCCAAAAGTGTGAAGTAAATCTCGGATCTCGATCCGATACAATTTATTTTGGTATACCGTGAAGTCTTACCACTTCTTGCATATAGAGATCCGCCATTTGATGTCGATAAGTCATTCGATAAGGAATAAAGCAAGCAGATTTCGTTAACCTATCGATAATTACCCAAATAGCATCACATCCTCGGGATGATCTGGGCAACTTCGTCACAAAGTCCATGGAAATATGATCCCATTTCCATTCAGGAACTGACAGACTTTGTAATAAACCAGTAGGTTTCTTTCTCTCAGCCTTCACCTGTTGGAAATTCAAACATTTTGACACAAAATCAGTCACATCAGACTTCATTTGCTTCCACCAGTATTGCTTTCTCAAATCGTTGTACATTTTTCTACCTCCAGGATGTACACTAAATCTACTTCTATGTGCTTCGTTCAATATCTGTTGCTTCAACTCTGTTACATATGGTACAACAAGTCTGTTATTCACATACAAAACCTCATCAGCACTTACCCGATACTCAGATTGATGTCCAGATCTAACCATTTCAATCGACTTCTGGATACTCAGATCCCTCTTTTGTGCTTCTTTAATTCGAATCAATAATTCAGGTTCAGCACTAATAGTATAAACCCTTAGGGGTTTCATGTCCATCTCAAATAGATATCCAGATGTACAGCAATCCTCTATTAAACTAGATACACCCACAGTAGTCAAGGACAAAGCACATACCTTTCTACTAAGGGCATCGGCTGCTGCATTGGATTTCCCTGGATAATATTTGATTTCGCAATCAAAGTCTTTCAATAAATCCAGCCACCTTCGTTGTCTCATATTCAATTCTGACTGCGAGAACAGATATTTCAAACTTTTATGATCCGAAAAGATTTCAAATTCCTCACCGTAAAGATAATGTCTCCATATCTTTAATGCAAACACAATGGCTGCTAATTCTAGATCATGAATTGGATATCGGATCTCATGTGGTTTCAACTGTCTTGAGGCATACGCAATAACATGTTCTCGCTGCATTAGAATACATCCCAATCCCTGGTGAGAAGCATCACAATAAACAACAAAACCACCAGTACCCGAAGGAATTGTCAAAACTGGTGCTGTTGTCAACCTCTTTTTCAAATCAAGAAAACTAGCTTCACAAGCTTCAGACCAAATGAAGGGTGCATTCTTCTGTGTCAGTTGAATAATAGGCTTCGCAAACTCGTGAAATCCTAAATAAATCGACGGTAATAACCTGTCAAGCCCATAAAACTTCAAATTTCGGGTACAGATGTCGGTCTAGGCCAATTAGTCACTGCTTCTATCTTGCTCGGATCAACAGAAATACCATCACCTGAAATAATATGTCCAAGGAATACCACTTTCTGCAACCAAAACTCACATTTCGACAACTTGGTATACAATTTGTCATCTCGTAGAGTTCTCAACACAAGTCTGAGATGATTAGCGTGATCACACAGATTCTTCGAATAAATCAGAATATCATCGATAAATATGATCACAAAATCATCAAGGTACTTCTGAAATACTCTATTCATCAAACTCATAAATACTGCTGGGGCATTGGTCAATCCAAAAGGCATAACAATGAACTCATAATGACCATACCTCGTTCGAAAAGCAGTTTTAGATATATCAACATCTCGTACTCTCAATTGATGGTAGCCGGATCGCAAATCAATTTTCGAATATACTGACGAACCCAGCACCTGATTAAACAAATCATCTATCCGGGTTAAAGGATATCGATCCTTTACCGTTGCTTTGTTTAGTTGCTGGTAGTCAATACATAACCTCATCGACCCATCTTTTTTTCGTACAAACAGTACTGGTGCGCCCCAAGGAGAAACACTGGGTCTAATGTATCCCTTGCAAGTGAATCTTCAAGCTGTTCTTTCAACTCTTTCAATTCTATTGGTGCCATACGATAAGGTGCTCTCGATATCGGTTGTGTACCTGGCATTAATTCGATACTGAAATCTACCTCTCGAAGTGGAGGCAATCCTGGAATCTCCTCAGGAAAGACATCAGCAAATTCACAAACTACTGGTATATCAACCAGTTTCAGGCTAGTCTTCATCACATCTACTGCATATATCAGGAATCCTTCGGCTCCCTTTTGCAATAGATTTGTCATAGAAAGAACAGAAACTAAGGGAAATCTGGCTCGTGATCCCTTACCATAGAATTTCCATTCATCAGTTTTCTCAGGTCTGAATCGAACCACTTTCTGAAAACAATCCACTGTTGCCCTGTACTTGGTTAACGTGTCTATGCGATGATACAATCAAAATCAGACAACCCAAGCACAATACAATCAATCTCAATCTCATGACCCTCAAACTGTAAAATACAATTTCTAACAGTTTTCATCGATAACAAATATCAGTCCCTCACTCTGATTAGCACACATGAATGTGCTGCTTCTCAAGATATCGAGTTCTGATTCATACTTCATTCAATACATGCTACTAATCACTTCATAGAGCATGTAATTCGTAAGCCTGTCCGGCATACTCTTACCATTTCATCACACAATCATGCGATACATAATTCAAAAACAGTAAGACATATGCCATGCGAGCATGTAATCAATCATAATTCAATCAAAAGACTCGATCTACCCCGCTCATCTAGCTCAATCCAAGAACTTAGTGATGAACTAATACCACCTGTTGTGAGACTCTCTTCTCACAATTACTCTAATCTCATCTTATGGGTGATTAATTAAATCAATAAGTGTACTAAGTAGAATCTGGTTTTATGTATACACAATTTTTTTTTAACAGTAGGTAACTGATGAACAGTAGGTATCTGTCAACAGATATTACGCTATGGGAAGTGAAGGTTGCTGTCAGCAGCTATCCACGCAAGCTGACAACAGCTAGTGTGTCACCAAAAGCTGTTCATTCATAAAGAAATCAAAACGGTACAAAGATTAATACACCTTATATTCACTGGTACAAAATCTGTTCATGAAATACAAAACTAGATACATCAAATACTATCTATTATTTGTCCAGAAACTAAGCTAACAGCAGGTTCCTAGTCTTTTCGTTTGTCGCCCTTCTTCTAGGTTCTTGCTACCCCTGTCCCAGCAACTCAATTCTTTCCTCCTGTTGTTATGCACACATACAAAACAAAACAACAGCCGGATAAACTCCGGTGAGAAACAATCTCAGTATAATAGACAGGTTCATGCAATAACATTAAGAAGTTCATAACAAAAATATTAACTCAAAATAACTGAACATCTCTCTTCGTTTCAAATAAGAATTGATTTCATTTCACATCAACTCCATCAAGATTCGTATACGATCTTGACATGGATATCCATCTAACGAAATCACTCTGACTTCGAAAATAAGGTCACCTCAGACCTTGGCATTAGAATCAATTCATTTTCTCTTCGTATCCTCATATGCATATCGAATTAAAAGATCCACTACCTGAGATGTATCGACACACACAGATAAATCAAGTTCTAAATCAAGAAAAATAATCAAGTATGTGGTTTGTCGGGATAACTCAAGAAATCTCATTCTCGAGTACTCTAATCCCTGACTCTCATGTCAAATTATACCTTAGTTTATCTCTGTTTTGGGAACTGCTTCAATTACTACTTCTAACTTCTTATCACCAGAATCCCAGAGAATTCACAGAGTCAAATTCTGGTGTCTGTAGCAATCGTTACCAGGATTTTGAATTCAATCTAATTTATAGAAGAAGATCTCTGTTATCTGCAGAGTTCCCCATGCAATCTCTATAAATTCCACGTGTCATGCTGAGTATTTATCAACCAAAATAAGATAAGCACACACCGTTTGAACATCTTCCTGTATTCATACATATCGCTAACCAGATACCAGTTACCGTTCTAAACAAAAATAGACGTTGCTACAGTAAGTATCTTACGACAGAAACCAACGTTTATTCTCAACAGATACCAGCTTTTCCTTTCGATAGAATCAGCAGAAACCATCAGACGTTGTATTTCTCTTCGCGCCTCAAAACGACGTCGTGTCAACTAATTAAAACGACGCCGCTGCGCGCCAACAACTTATGACAGATTCTTTCAACTTGATCAACTTCTGAAATGCGAAACAATTCAGATGACGTAAAGAATCGCGTCATCTTTTCTGCCAACAGCTGGTTTCACTAAATCACCCAACGATGACGTATGGGATACGTCACCAGTGCTGCCAGTGGCTGTCACCAGCATTACAATCAACACGCTGCGTTTCAAATTATCAAAACGACGTCACCTCACCATCAGCAACTGGTCGCGCGAAATAATTTAAACGACATCGTAATGAATACGTCATACTCTCTGTTGACAGCTGATCTCCTAACCCAGCGGCTGGATCAAACAATGCAACAATTCCCTCACGATTGGTACCAGACGCAACACTCAAAACGCTGCATTACAACTAAAACGACGTCGCTTCTCACCAGCAACTGTTCCTCAACCAACAGCTGGTTACCCAGTCGCAAGCAGATACAATGCAACTACTGATTATCCAGTCGCAAGCTCCTCTCACCAACAGCTGATTTAACGCAACAATTGATCCACAAAATGACTGGTTTAATGCAACTACTGATCAACACCACTACATCCAAAAGGTACAATCTGAAAATTCGAAATCATCAAGTCTATTATCCCGGGCATTACATCTTACAAGAGAGAGCACCTCCATTGAGCATGAATACAAATTCAGAGGTTGACTTTGAGTCATCCACATCACTTTGGAAGCTAGAGTCTGTATATCCTTCCAACAAAATTCTCCACCCCCATAATCCACGAACGTATTCTTAGTCCTTCTCAAGTACTTAAGAATGTCCTTTACGGCCTTCCAATGCATTTGGACGGGATTCTCTTGATATCTGCTTGTGACGCTCAGAGCATAGGCCACATTGGGCCTAGTAGATATTTTTAGGATCAAAAAACAAGCTCGAGAGTTCAGAGGGGGGGTTGAATGAACTCCTTTACTAATTTTGTTCTAAAACTTGTTTCAAAATATTTTATTGCTCAAAGCAAACCTCCAGCCGGGTTACCAGCTTAGAGGGTTCTCAGTGACTGCTGTTGGTGTAATAAAATGATTTTTATGCGGAAACAACACGATTCAATAGTGAACAATTTAAACCAATGCGTGAATGTAAAAGATGTAGATACGAGAGGTTTGTTTTTGGAAGTTCGGAGCAAATTATCCTACGTCTCCCCTTCTTCCTCAATGGAAAGGATTTCCACTAGAAGATTTGATTTATACAACCACTTGTACAAACCCGATCCAACCCGCAACTGCGAACTCCTAGCAATCCACCAACGAATCCAGATCCACGATCTGGTTCGCAATACAAAAAACTCAGCACTGAGCTGGTTGTGCTAATCTAGCACTCTAAACTCTCTGTTTATGACAATAAACGCTCAACACTACAGAGTGTGTGTATAGAAGACAATGTGACAGAAGTAATTGATTAGACAATCTTTGCGTGTGTCACTAGCTGTGAACTGGTTCAATAGATGAACTCTGCTTTCGCTTGTGAAGGCTGGTTAGCTCGTAAGTTCGAATGTTGTTCTATTGTATATCGTAACCCCTTCACATCTGCTCTTCTTTTTATTTATACTCTTTGGATACAACGGTAATAAATGTTACCAGGAGACACTTTGATTGTATCCAAATTGAAAAACCTACGACGTCTTAAATGTCTGTACGATGTTCGTAAATATCCATTAAATGCATTGCCCTTTTTAGCAACTCTGCGCCGTCTTCAGTTTGAATCGTATCTCTGCATATCTGGTATTAGCTCAAAGGAGTTCCAACGACTAAAAATCACTGTAGAGAGGTCAAATGAATCACATCAAACTGTACGTAGCATCAAACATTCCGAAATTCAACTTGCTACGTTGTCTATAACTCAGCTGGTCTCCCGATCTGGTTTCTGAACGTTGAGCTGCTTTTCTTGTTCGGGTTCTGAGCTTGATTATATCCAATCTGCTTTGAAGTATTCTGCTCATGTCTTTGTTCTGTACTGATTCATACACCAATCTTTGTGCACTCATATCTTTAGTACTGTAGCACTTGTAATAACATTCTGCTTCGATCTGGTTTACTTAACTGGTCTTCCAGCTGGTCTGTTATTCCACTTATCACTCCAACTGTTCTATTATACCACTTATCACTACCACTGTGATCTGTTCTCTCAACTGTAAACCACTGTTTTTCTGCTCTTCATCTCAATGGTCTCTGTTTAAATTGTTCGAATTTTCTCAACTGAACTGTCCTTATCCTGATAAGCATCTTTGGACTGGTTTGACCTTAAATAGCTTGACCAAATCTCCTTTGTTGGTTTGTCCTTAACCAGCGCGCCTATATATCCTGGAATGGTTTGTCCTTAACCAGCTTGACTCTGCTCAGATCTGGTTTCTATATCCACCGTAGTAGGCTTCGTCCAGATCTTGTCCCTTTGAATTGATTAATCTCCTTTATTTTTCTTCACCAAAACTTCTGAAATTAACTCTATCACTTTACCCCTTTTCGGTGATGACAAAACTTTGGTCTTGAAAACAGATTTTATTAGACTGTTAATCACTTTATACAAAACGGCTATACAACAAAAATTTCTTGATTTTATATGAAAACTACTGAGTTCGCCCTTGCTCAAAACCATCTTCTCCTTTTACAGCTGCTCGTCCCTTGATCCTTTCTACCGCTTGGTCCTTCACCCCTTGCACTGCTTGGACCTTACTCCTGTCTACTCGATCCTTCCCCCTTTTTGGCATCACCCAACTCCTTGAGGTGATTAACCAATTCAGCCAGCTGCAACTTGACAAAATAAATATCACTAGAAATTTGCAGCTGATGCTCAGTGATTGATGGACCAGACTGGTTTTCAACGATTTCTGGGAAGACGCAACGTTGGCTGCCACCGTATCCATCTTTTCATAAAATGCACGCTTGTAAATGTCAAAGTCGTGCTTCATAAAGGTCTAAATTCGCAACAGTTCCTCAAATTTTGAATCCAGAGATCCAACTATTGAATCCATGGAATGGATCTTGGAATCTAGGGAAGTAACGGTATTTTGCATCTTCTCGATCTTGAGATCAGAATCAAGGTTTTCCTGGGGGCTGGAAACAAAGACTTGCTGTGGACTAGCTTGGGAAAAAGCTTCATTCTGAGTGATGTTGTTATCCTCTTCTCCATCGGCATTATATACAACCATCTGTAAATTCGATGGTCCATATTATTTGCCTCTGAATTTGGACTCGAACCAAGATTGTCGACACGATCCTAATCATGGACGGGAAAATGTCTGGAGAGAGGAAGACTCTCACTGAGACTAGGATCAGAATCTGGATAGAAACTCAGACTGTCACTCTCTCCACTGTGAAAGGAGAGATGAAATCCAGAAGATATTGAACTAGAGCGGGCTGGACTGTTTTGAGGCTGATCCTCTTCCATCAAGAACTGGTTGTTCCTGTTTTCTACCCGAAGAACCCAACTGTTCCTGCTCTGTGTCCTCCACCTGCTCAAAAATTTGATCAACTTCTTCAATCTGGCCCTCTGCTGTAGACTCTGAAATCTTATGCTTCTGTCCCTGATCCGTTTGCTTATCCAGTGTTGAGTTGCGGAGCTATGCAAGCTGAGCTTTAAACTCTTCCCAAGTCAAGAAAGGAGTGAAATCCGAAGATCCAACTCGATCGGCAGATCGCTCATTATAGGAGACGGGCAGATCGGCTCCAGCTTGAAATAGGTTGATGCTCTTCCTGTCTTTGGCCAACTCAGCTTCCAGCATGAGGATTGCCATAATATCCTGGTTAGCTGATGGCTTATCCTTATGAAATTCTTTCCAAATGCTCAGCAACAGCCTCACGCAAATACAGCTCCACTATCTTGAACCAGACAAGCTCCCTTCTCTAGAGCATTTCACTACGTTATCCATCTCCGTCCATGCAAACAATTTATTCTCAGCCTTCGCAAATTCTTGCACGAACTTCATAGACGAGATCTTATCCAAATGGTAACTAGTTCGGAACCTATGCCACTGGTCGAAGACTCGATGTTGGCACTCCGCTTGCTCCATTATGTTCTGAATGACCAGCAGATAGTGTTCCTCTACTGGATTTGGTCGATCAAAAACTGGCAGAGCTCCTTGCCTTTATCCGCTGGGTCAATCTTCGAAAGGAATTGTGTGACCCAGTTGATCTCCTGAATCTCAATGGGAGCATATACATCCTTGCCAGTTTAAGTCGTAGGCTTCTGAGCTGGTTGGGCAGGTTCATGACTTGTCTCTGGTGGAAACCTCCCGGTTGCCAGCCTCTTTCTCCACCCCTGGAATAAAATTCTCCTGTTCGATTTGTTCAAAAGTATCAATCTGTCCCTCATTCTTCATAAGACCTTCGGGACCACCAGCGGTAGACTTATCAAGCTTGCCCTGAGCGACAGTAGAATCATTGCCATCCTGGCTCTCCTATTCAGTTTGGTTTGCACCCTCCGTACGCTCTTCTTGTTCATCCACGTTGGAGGTTTCATTCCTGCACTCCATATGATCGTCCTGTGAAGGAATGTTGGAGCCATCACCATCTTGCTTCTCCAACTCTGGAGGTTTTACCATAGTAGCTTCTGGTTCATCAGCAGTTGACCCCTTGTCACCCTCGGCTGATATTCGGGGATTGAACTAGGCTGTGACTCCGCTTGATGCTCAGTAGTGGTTGGCACCTTCTTTGTGCACTTGGTCCGATGCTTCCTTGTAATGAGCATCGGAGGAACAGTCACGGTAGCCTCAGAGTCAGACAATTCAACCACCTTTTTGTGCTTTGCGCCTATTTTCCTCATATTGGCTATCGTGCACGAATCTTCATCTGAGCTGGTCCCAGACTTAGACTTCATGGGAGCAGCTTGACTCCCAGCCGCCCCTGGCTGCTATTCGACTACCTCCTTCACCTTCTCTCTCCTTTTCGCCGGCTTATCCACAGCCGCCCTGTCTGTTTTCTTCTTCTCACCGGCTTCCCTATCAGCCCTATTTGTCGGAACACTTTCGGAAGTTGATTGATGCTCACTGGCAGTAGCCCCCGACACCATGCTGGTTTCGCCAGTTGGTCCAACAGTCAGATTTTTATTGATGTATGTCTGCACCGATTTGTTGGTCAGTACTTTTTGTGGATGGATCTTGACTGACTCCCCGAGATCAGCCTTGACCAGATGTTCCAATAGTACACTCAGATGGACGGCGAAGCGCTGTGACTGACGAGTAGGGTTGTTCACCATAGCCGTCAACACTTGAAACAACACCTGCGCCCAGTTCACCTTCAACCCTGCAGTGATAGCTACCATCAAATCGAACTTCTCGTTGGTGACCATATCAAAGGACCCAAACTTTGCACACAGCGCCTTAGCTACAATATCGTGCAGCTGACGATACTCCATTTTCATTTCATTCTTTTTTCTTGGTGCCCTGAACGGCACATCTGACCCCGAAAATCTGCCCCGCATCTCGAGTACAATCTGATTCGAAACATCCAAGAAGCTTGTCATCCCCTCAGTGGGTAGCCCAAACACTTCTGCAAACACGTCCTTTGTCAGTGCCAATTTCTTATTGGCGACGGTACTGATAAAGGTCCCTACAACTACCTTCGCATTAGCGAAAAACTTAACCACCGCATTCTCATATAATGAACCCGATGCTGCTAAAAACCCCCCAAGCCCTTTTTCCACCAGAGATATGAACATGCGAGCCATTCCGGTGTGCTCCATAGTGAGCACTGATGCGAAATCAACCTGAAATGCGTTAACAAAGAAGCAAGCGGCCATTTTTTATGATAAGGGGTTGGGAATTTGGAATATGCGTAAGATTGCACGAAGAATGCAGTGAATTTGATTGCTAGATTGCAAGATTGCGCGAAAATTTTGAAATCATACTGTAAAAAGTAAAAAGAAACTGTTTACGTACGAGTGAGGAGAGAGAAGGGTTTTTACAGGACACGTGTCGTCTAAAGAGTCATTTGAAATTTCAGAAGGATGACCATCCAATTTAATATGTTTACATAAAAAAATAAGTCAAACACCGTGATAACATCACGTTGTACATGCCTCAAGCTGGACTAGCACGGTGCTAACCAGCTCGAAGAAAACCAACGGACTTTTTAGTTATCTGTTTGAATTATGTTGTTGCCCCTGAATTCATGCATGTAGAACACAATCATGACATATCCAAGAGACATAAAATGTTTCTAAAATAAGAAAACTTAGCGTCCGACAGAGGCTTGGTGAAAATATCAGCTACTTGCTGATCCGTTGGCACATGCTCCACCCGAACGTCTTTCTTTAGTACGTGGTCTCGAATGAAACGATGGCGATTTTGATGTGATTGGTTCTGGAATGCAGCACGGGGTTTTGAGTGATCGCAATCGCACTAATGTGTCACAGAAGATGAGTGCTTCTTACGCATCGACACCATAGTCCCGTAGTTGTTGTTGAATCCATAACATTTGAGCGCAACAACTTCCAGCTGCGAGGTACTCTGCCTCAGCTGTGGACGTGGCTATCGACTTATGTTTCTTGCTGAACCATGATATTAATCTATCACCTAGAAATTGACAAGTCCCACTTGTGCTTCAACGATCAACTTTGCAACCTACGTAGTATGCATCTCTATAACAAATTAAACTTAAGCTTGAGTCTTTGGGATACCAAAGACCCACTGTGACGCCCAAGCCCATGGACATCAACGGATTGAAATTAAATGAAATAAGGAGAAATTTGAAGGGCTAAATGCGAAATATTGTAAGCTGTATTCTTACAAAATTAAAACCGAGGTACAAACACAAGTGGCGCCAAATAACATTTAGCGGAAACAGATTTGAATAACAGATTTGGTAAAAATATCAAAATGCGATATTACAACTACTGGAACTCTATATGAATTCACTATTGTTGTAATGGATCTTAATACAGATTTGACAGAAAGATAAAAAACAACAATATCTATGACACGAAAACGTCGGTCTACGATAAACACCACACCACAGCTGGATCAGCTCCCGCCGCTCGTCTGCCCCAGGTTTGTCTCACCTGCACCATAAAAGCTAGTGAGCCTAGGGGCTCAGAAAGTAAAACTTAGAGTGACAAAATCACTTAGTGCAGGCAGATACATTCGTAGCTTAAAATAACGTGGTTTAAAGGAAGTCAGTTAAACATAAACTTCTTTCGTAAAAAATCAGATTTGGAAACAACCCAGATCTCATCTATATCTTCTTGTGATTTATGGCTTAGAAGCTCTCCTTAGGTCCGTGGCGCTTGATCGAGCTACATCTGAATTCAGTTACTATATGGCATGTTGCCCAATATGAAGGGGCAACTAATTCTTTCAAAAGCTGCTCACCCTTCCAATATGACCTTATGTTATCTATGCCATAAATCCTTTAAAACTGAACATTTCTTCCTTTACAAAAATATTTGATCAAAATCAGATCAGAATTCATCGGGCTTCACTTATTTTGAAAACTCATTTCTCTTTAAAATCTCACTGAGCATCAGATTTGGATACTAGGAACATACCACTGGAGTGAAAACAGATTTAGCTAACAAAACAGTACTCGGGTACAAAACAAATCTTAGTCATAGAAAATAGATTTGACTATCGGGATGGTATCGTTAATGTTAAAACGGATGTGACCATGGGAACGGTGTCGTTAGCGTGAAACAGACTTGGCTATAGAAATGGTATCGCTAGCGTTGAATCAGATTTGGCTATAGAATAGTAGCGCTATCATGAAACAGATTTGGCTTCAGGGTCGGTATCGCTAGCGGGAAAACAGATTTGACTGTAGAAAACAGTGTTTAGGTACAAAACAGACTTCAGATGTGGGAAACAGATTTGACATGGGAAAATCAGATTTGACTATATAAGAGAAATAGGTCGCTAGCGTAGAAAAACAGATTCGGCTATGGAACTAGTGCTACAACATCACGAACGACATCCACAGATACCAGCTCTGCCTATCTAACCGAGACAAAATCCCGATTTTGACCAGCATCATCGATTACTCGGAGTCAAGTCCAGACGCCGTCATTCACCAGAAAGAAGAACTTCATAATCATATATAAATCTCAAATATGTGCTGCTCAGCGTTTTAAAAGAACAATATCTATACATAGCATGCTGAAGAGTTTTAAAGTAGATTTGACCAGCATCATCGATTACTCGGAGTCAAGTCCAGACGCCGTCATTCACCAGAAAGAAGAACTTCATAATCATATATAAATCTCAAATATGTGCTGCTCAGCGTTTTTAAAAGAACAATATCTATACATAGCATGCTGAAGAGTTTTAAAGTAGAAATCAACTCTGTGAACCCGATTGTTCTTTTTCGTAAACCAAGCAAGATCATAAACATGGCAATAACTTGGACGTAAAACAGGCAAGCAATCATAGAACTGAGGAAAAACGATATATGCTTTAATGGTGTTGCAAAGAATCAGCTTTTACTTGTCTTAAACTGGAAACACGAAGAACAGTCGGTATCCTGTAGAAGATCTCCTCAAGTACCCACAACGAGCTCCAGAGAGTTTTGAGAGAACAAAAGAAATTTCTTTGGCAAGTAAAATGAGCTTCCAACTCACGCAAGTAATCACATAAGGGAGCATGATTGGTAGCAGGTAAAAATACTTGAGTAGGCATGGCTGTCATACCAACTCGTTGTCCTTTTTAAAAAAATTTGCTAAAAACTCCTTACCACTATTTTAATTTTGAAATTGATACAAGCATTTTTTTATAAACAATTTTTTCCCATCCAAAGAATTTTTATTTACAACGAAAATCTGAAATCTGCTCGAGTTTGTGCTGGGGCAAAATCTATCCGAAACCTTCTACTCCGTGTCTCAAATCTGGATGAAAATAAATCAGATTTAAATAAATAAAATGAACAAAAGCTGAAATCTGAATGCTCGAAATATAAAAATGGCCCTTAGAAAAATAAAAGGGTTAAGATTGTGGTCCTATGGATTTTGGGCGTTACAACTCTACCCTCTTTATTGAAATTTCGTTCTCGAAATTTACTTACCAAATAGCTCTGAGTAACGAATATGCATATCAGCTTCGGTCTCCCACATAGCTTCTCGTTCTATTTGTTTAGACCATTGCACCTTAACCATAGGAATACTATGGTTCCTCAACTTCCTAATCTTTCGAAGAAGAATCCTCTCGGGTCTTTCTTCGTAACTCAGATCTGGTGCTAAATAAATTGGATCATAGCTCAGTACGTGCGACGGGTTGGGAATATATTTCCTCAAAGCTGACACATGAAACACACTATGCACTGAATACGGATGCGGGGGCAATGATAAACTATAAGCTAAAGTTCCTACCTTGTCTAAAATCTCATAAGGACCAATATATCTTGGACTCAGCTTACCTTCTTCCCAAAACGCATCACTCCTTTCATAGGAGCTACTCTAAAAAACACATGGTCACCAACTTCAAAATTCAGCTCTCGTCGCCTATTATCAGCATAACTCTTCTGTCTGCTCTGGGCTGCTCTCATCCGTTCTTGGATCTTTCTAGCAGCTTCAGCTGTTTGCTTACCACATCTGGTCCTAAACCAGCTCGGTCTCCTACCTCATCCCAGTGAAGAGGCATTTTACATTTGCGACCATAGAGAGCTTCATATGGGGCCATCTGTATAGAAGCTTGGAAACTGTGTTATACGCGAATTTTACCAATGGTAGCTTTAGATTCCAGTTCTCTGAAAAATCTACAATACAAGCCCGGAGTAGATCTTCTAAAATCTGAATCACCCTTTCTGACTGACCATCGGTCCAGGGGTGAAAAGCTGTGCTAAAGGTCAACTTAGTACCCAAAGCTCTATGTAAACTCTTCCAGAAAGCTGATGTAAACTTTGGATCTCTATCAGATACAATCAAAACTGGAACACCATGCAGCCTCACTATCTCCTTCACATACAGCTCTGCGTATCTGCTCACATCATAGGTTGTCTTAACTGGTAAGAAGTGAGCTGACTTAGTGAGTATGTCTACTATAACCCAAATAGAATTGTATCCTTGAACAGTTCTTAGTAAACCAGTCACGAAATCCATAGCAATACTCTCCCATTTCCACTCTGGAATAGGCAGGGGTTTCAGCATTCCTGATGGTCTTTGGTGCTCAGCTTTCACCAACTGGCAGGTTAGGCACTCAGAAACGAATCTGGAAATATCACTTTTCATTCCTGGCCACCAATATAACTTCTGGAGATCCTTATACATCTTAGTACTCCCTGGATGAACAGAGTAGGGGGCTGTATGGACTTCTGCCATCAGATCTGATCTCAGGGTGTCTACTTGAGGCACCCAAATCCGGCCATGAAATCTCACTATTCCTCCTTCTGAGATATAGAGATTGCTACCTCTCTCTCTATCTTGTTTAACCCACTTCTTCAACTGCTCATCTTTCATCTTTCCTTCTCGGATCTGGTCTAGCAGATTTGATCGAATGGTGAGATCTGCCAAGATCACAGTACTACCATTGGGCACCAACTCTAATCCGAACTTCTCAATATCATAAGCCAATGGTCTCTGGACAGTAAGCTGGGCTAATCCAATAGATTTCCTTCTTAGAGCATCAGCCACTACATTGGCCTTTCCTGGATGGTAGCCGATGGTACAATCATAATCCTTTACCAGCGCTAGCCATCTCCTTTGCCTCATATTGAGTTCCTTTTGGGTGAAAAAGTACTTGAGGCTCTTATGCTCTGTTAATATTTCACACTTCTCCCCATAAATGTAGTGTCTCCAGATCTTCAAGGCATAGACTACAGCTGCCAGCTCTAAGTCATGCGTGGGATAATTCTTCTCATGATCCTTAAGATGTCTGGAAGCATAGGAAATTACTCTACGGTCCTGCATCAGTACTGCACCTAAGCCCAACTTGGACGCATCTGTATAAATGACAAACTTTCCTTGATCAGATGACATGGTTAGCACAGGAGCTTCTGTCAAAGCTTGTTTCAACTTGTCAAAGCTGAGTTGACAATCTAGGGTCCTATCATACTTAACCTGCTCTCTTGTTAGCGTGGTTAAGGGAACAACTATCTTCGAAAATCCCTTAATAAAACGCCTATAGTATCCCGTTAAACCCAAGAAACTCCTTACTTTTGAAACAGATTTGGGAAAGGCCAATCGCGAACAGCTTATACTTTGGCTGGGTCCACCTCTAATCCTCCTTAGATATAATGTGTCCTAGGAATGCAACCTTCTCCAGCCATACTTACTGAATTTGGAAAACAGTTGTTTGCTCTTCAAAACTTGTAGCACCGTCCTAAGCTGGTTGGCGTGCTCAGATCTGGTGTTGGAGTACATTAAGATATAGTCTATGAAAACAACCACAAACTGATCCAAAAACGGTTGGAAAACTCTATTCATCAAATCCATAAAAGCTGAGGGTGCATTGGTAAGTCCAAAAGGCAATACTAAGAATTCATAATGGTCATAGCGTGTTCTAAAGGCCGTCTTATATATATCAGCTGACTTAATCTTCAACTGGTGGTAACCAGATCTCAAGTCGATCTTAGAAAAGACTATCGATCCCTTCAACTGGTCAAACAGATCCTGATCCTAGGAAGGGGAGTTATTCTTAATGGTCAGCTTATTCAGTTCCCTGTAATCTATACACAACCTCAAACTCCCATCTTTCTTGTTAACAAACAACACAGGGGCTCCCCACGGTGACGTGCTCGGTCTAATGAAGCCCTTATCCAACAGATCTTGTATCTGTTCCTTTAATTCTCTCATCTCAGATGGAGCAAGGAGATAGGGTGGTCTGGATATAGGTGCTTGTAAGGCCTCGTGCTCTAAACCGAGTAAAAACATACAACACATGCGGAAGCTTATCAAAAGTGGGTAAATTTTTCGCTTTTGGCCTGACGAGTTAAAACATATAATTTATAGTAGCGCAATACTTAAAATAGAATCCCAGTTTAATAAACCAACAGACACAAGTATAGCATCAATACACAAACAAACATGTATCAGACTCCACAAATGGATACAACGACAAAGCACATGGCATCCCCCTGGCTATCAGTACTGATACATAAATATATGCTATACGCTACTGGGATACTCAACCACCTCCTGGGGCACCTCCAGCTGGGCCAGCACCACGACCAGCTGTAAAACCTGGACAACACAACAGGCAAGGAAAACAACCAAGCCCCAGAAGGGACATGGGGTCAAACCCCAGTACGGAGAGCAACTATAAATCAGCAGTAAACAGCAAGCATAAAATGCAGATGCCATGCATGAGATGCTGGACAACAACGAATGACTCCAACCGAAAAGGAAGTCAAGGAGCTCAATGCA
>KV014368.1:18467-43541 GCA_001598015.1 Dorcoceras hygrometricum | reverse complement strand
TGCGGTATCGCCGCTCGCCCTCGCATCCTGGTAAGAAACAGAGCAAGTACAACAACGAAACAATGGCAATAAAGCTGGAATGAGATGCAAATGCGTGTATGCACATGCTGGAATAACAAGCATATCAACATATGCGAAAGCAGTAGCAACATCAGCAAGTACATAACACTTAAACACAGCCATCTCATAAATCAGCAGCCTCAACAGGCAGATAAACATACTAACCAGCAAAGCCATCTCACAAATCATTCACGCCGTCACCTTGCTGTAATTTACAAGCTCAACCCATACCTCAAATCCCACGCTTCTGAGCTATAATTAGCACTGCAAGGAATCCCGAAGACTCTGGTAAAATCCGAAAACCAGAACGTAGTTCTACCCAGTCGACGCAACACTCGAACGGCAGCAACTTCGCGTTCCTCAACTAGCCAATTACAGCTTCTAAAACTGGTGAAGAATGATAGAGCTTCTCGAGAGGAGTCCAACGCTACCTCACACGAGCAAAAAAACCACCGGAAATGTCGGGAATTCACCGGAATAGCTCACGGTGAACAGTAACGAGGGTTTGAGAAACAGAGGTCGACAATCGGAGAAATATTTCCAAGTATAGGAACTAATAATCCACAACGAAGACCAAGTCTTGCTATTTATAAAACTCTTAACTGCTGCTATCAGCAGGAGCGCATTTCCACCGACAAAATCAGTCGACGCATTCTCTTCAACCAACAACCTGCTGCTGCCAGCAGCAACGATAACCAAGGCCCTCTAAGGCAAATCAAAACGGCGTCGCAGCGACTAACCCAAACGACGTCGCATAAATGACGTAATCCTTTCTGCAACAGCTGAACATCCAGTCGCATGAAAGAAACAACGCACAACACTGTTCACAACTGATACCAGCACAACACTAAAACACAGCGTTTCAACTAAATGAAACGGCGTCGCATAGGATACGTCATCCTATCTTCCAGAAGCTGGGCGCTATAACCAAATGCGATAACAAACCACGACTGAATCCTCAAAACGACGTCGCCTCTACTAATCCAAACGACGACGTCTTATACCCGCTACAGAAACTATCTGCTGACAGATATAAATCAGCCGTTGCTTCCCAAAACGTCACCGTTTCGAAATCCTATAGCGCACTCCTGCTGAAATCCACGTAAGCGCTGCTGTCGCCAGCTCTCGCACAACGTTATGCTAATATCACCCATCGACTGACGATAGTAAAGTCTACGTCATCCTCACAACGCTCAACAATAATGCTTACGTCGACATATCTGTTATCAGCAGGTATAAAACTCGCAACGACATCGTATCTCTCCCGATACAAAAACACGCTAATTCAACCAGCGACTGATTCCTATACTCTCGACTGATAACAGCAAGGCTTACGTCAGCGCCTTTGATGCCCACACACAACGTGACATCAGCAAACTGTCACCAGCTCAGGCACCCAAACTCAAAAATACGAAAATTACTATAATCGTTCTAAGGAATGAAATCGACCCGAAAATGCCACTAAAACACCAACAGAGATTCTAAACCACAAAAATCTCAAATCAATCGATTAATTTCCACAATTAATCTTACTTAACAGATTCAGGTCTCACAGTGCTGCTCCTGGCACTAAATCGATAGCGAATTCCAGCTCTCGGTCTGGTGGTAGTCCATGTATATCTTGTAACTTCCCGAAATCCAGATTACGTAGAAATGAGTGCATGACTAGGGAGAAAATATTTTTAGATGATTACATGCCTTATTATATGATTTATTTTGATTTTATGCTGCATGGTATGCATGTGCTATTTTCAGCCTGCTTGAGCTATGGACGTGTGGACGCGATTAGGGTCGACCGGAATAAAGATAATTGAGATTTTTAAGTTATGAGATTTTAAGAATGAATTTATTTTATTTTAAGCAAATTTTTTTCGAAATTTGGATTTTTATAATTATTTTGGAGGGAAACCCGTTTTTCGCCTATACAGGCTGGTATTTGAGCTTTAAGGCACTTTAAAATTTTAGGAGGCCTAGATTTCGAAACTTTATAATTATTAAAGCCCAAGTATGAGTTTTTAAACACCTTTTAATTTAAGTAGAGGGTCATGCTTGTATTTTTCATCATTAAAACAAGAAGGGTCATTATAGGCACACTCATTATTTCTTAAACACAAATTAGATTCAAACCTAGCCTCCAATACATGCACCAACCGTCTTCTCCCCTCCCCACATACACAAAATTTCGAAAATTCCAGCCATAGAAGGAGCTTGGTGATCCATAACCGGTTGCGCCCCGATCTCGCATCTACAACGTTCGTACCTCGCAGACCCACGTTTCCTTCAACCCAGGCATATGATATCAATTCCATTGCTCACCATTTAAATCATAATAACCAGTTTTATGAAAATTATGCATGAATATTGTGTGTATGCCTCGGATCTTTACCTCTATGTTCATAGTTCATGCATGAGACTCACGGTTTTTGACATGTTACGCTTTCTCCTCTTGAGGCTTTGGTCCGCATCTACAACGTTCGTACCTCGCAGACCCACGTTTCCTTCAACCCAGGCATATGATATCAATTCCATTGCTCACCATTTAAATCATAATAACCAGTTTTATGAAAATTATGCATGAATATTGTGTGTATGCCTCGGATCTTTACCTCTATGTTCATAGTTCATGCATGAGACTCACGGTTTTTGACATGTTACGCTTTCTCCTCTTGAGGCTTTGGTCATGGAAATTTCCAGGGGTTTTGGATCAATTCTAGGGGTTCCTAGGGGACTCATGATGGTCTAGATCAAGGGAGGGTAGTGGCTAAGGGTTTGGGCGAACCACATCATGCAGTAGAAGTCGTGAGTGGCGCATCGCGCCTCTGGGCTGGTGCGTCCACTTGCAGAGGTTCGTTCTCCCTGATCGGTCCATGGTTTGAGGTAAGGTCGGTCACGTTAGAACCGTATGGACCTGGGAGTGGTCCAGTCGGAAGGTCTCCTTCATTGGTGGCCGGAGAAGGGAGAACGAACGCGAAGACTAGCAGGTGGTCGCGACGGCGCAGCATGGCTGGAGCGTCCACTTGCAGCGACCAGTTCTCCCTGGTTAGCCAATGGTTTGAGCCAAGGTTCTCGTTAGAACCGTATGGACCTGGGGGTGGTCTATCCTGAAGGGCTCAGGTAGTGGTGGCCGGATCAGGGAGAACGAAAGCAAAAACCAGAGGCTGGTCGTGGCGACGGCTGCTTAGGTGTGTGTTTTGGTCATGGTTTATTTTTGGAGAATTGGTTCGGTCTAAGTGAACAGGTTTCGGCTGGTTCGGTTGGACCGGATCGGTTCTTCGAGTCCCGAGTCAAATATTTTAAAATGGGTCAAGTTATTTTAATTATAGATCTGTTATTTTTATTAATGTGTCAAAGGTTCAATTTTAAAGAAATTAGCCAGAAGGTCAAAATTGAGTCAAACCTTTTTAAATAATTTAAGTTTTGTTTAATTTTAAGTTCTTATTCAAAATTTGGGCTTTAGAGATTTTAATTGGAGTTAAAATCGATTTTTGGGATTTAATTTGGTCAAAATCGGTATTTTGGTCAAAATCGGCTTTTGAGGTCAAAATTGATTTAAATTGCTTTTAAAGGTCAAAATCGATTTTTATAAGTCCAAATTGATTTTTAGAAGTCAAAATTGGTTTTACTTGGTCAAAATTAGCCTTGATTTTCATAAGCCCATATTTAATTAAAATTAGGCAAAATGTTTAAAGGGGATGAACATTCGTTTCATTGAGTCTGTAAGGAGCGTTGTTTAGCCTAGTATTAGTGAGCCAGGCCCGGGATCAACCCTTGACTGAAGTAAAAAATATAGAAGCCCGTAAAGGTATAATTAATCATATATGTAGTATGCTATGTACGAAAATATTTTAAAGGAAAAGATTAATTATACATTAACGGGCTAAATTTTTAAATTGCATGATTTTAAAAAATGCACGCATCATGAGATTTTATGAAACGATCAGGCATGACTCTTTTAAGATAAAACCCGAGGGATTGAAGTGATGTGGCAAAGTTTAATGATGGGAGCTAGCCGGGTAGCCGGGCCCGGGGATCCCTGTTTTAATGTATGATTATGAGTCTATGGATCCATGTGTTGACATCATGGTGAAGTGGCAAGCATAAAGGTGTGACATATAGGGATCCCGGCTTGAGGTCGGGTGAACCACACCGCCACGTACGTTGGTTATTTCGACTGATCAGTCACACGCCCGCTCACATTCACGGATACGACTCATACGTTTTTCATGTTACGTTACGTCATGCCTTATGTATGTTTATGTTACGTATGTACGATATGAAATTTATAAAGAAATGTTTTAAGATCATGCACGCATTCATGTTTTTAACGCTATTTTAGTACAAGTGTGTGCTTGCATGCGATTTTATTAGTATGTACTTTGTTATGTATTACGATAGAGCATACTGAGCCTCTAGGCTCACTAGGTTTAAATGGTGCAGGTGATGATCCTGTCGATGAGTATATTCCGACTGGCGGTGAGGACCTCTGAGCGCCTGTTGCAGAAGTGCCCCGTGACCGCCTTATGATTCAGTTTTGTCATGTTGCAGTTTTAGATACTAGTTTTTTAAACATGTTGGTTTTCAGTATGATTTTACTCGAGGATTTTATTGTGTTGGATGTTTTAACGTTTCCAAATATTCCTCTATTTATACTTAAAGTATTTTGGGAAAATGATCTAGAAACGTTTTAGAAGGGAACGAGCCATTCGTTATGTTTAAGTTTATGCTTCCGCACATGTTTTAAAAAAAAAATTCTAGAGTCTGGTTCGTTTCAGTTGGTATCAGAGCGCTGGTTCTGCTAAGATATAAAACATGATCATTAAGTTTGGTGTGCATGATGCCCTCCCAGACGTGCTATCGGTACGTAACTTAATTTCGGGGACGAAATTTCTATAAGGGGGGGGGGAGATTGTAACATCCCGAAATTCAGATTATGTAGAAATGAGTGCATGACTAGGGGGAAAATATTTTTAGATGATTACATGCCTTATTATATGATTTATTTATGATTTTATGCTGCATGGTATTCATGTGCTATTTTTCAGCCTACTTGAGATATGGATGTGTGGACGAGATTAGGATCGACCGGAATAAAGATAAATTGAGATTTTTAAGTTATGAGATTTTAAGAATGAATTTATTTTATTTTAAGCAAATATTTTTGGAAATTGGATTTTTATAATTATTTTGGAGGGGAACCCGTTTTTCGCCTATACGGGCTGGTATTTGAGTTTTAAGGCACTTTAAAATTTTAGGAGGCCTAGATTTTGAAAATTTATAATTATTAAAGCCCAAGTATGAGTTTTTAAACACCTTTTTATTTAAGTAGAGGGGCATGCTTGTATTTTTCATCATTAAAACAAGAAGGGTCATTATAGGCACACTCATTATTTCTTAAACACAAATTAGATTCAAACCTAGCCTCCAATACATGCACCAGCCATCTTCTCCCCTTCCCACACACACAAAATTTCGAAAATTCTAGCCATAGAAGGAGCTTGGTGATCCATAGCCGGTTGCGCCCCGATCTCGCGTCTACAACGTTCGTACCTCGCAGACCCACGTTTCCTTCAACCCAGGCATGTGATATCAATTACCTTGCTCACCATTTAAATCATAATAACCTGTTTTATGAAAATTATGCATGAATATTGTGGGTATGCCTCGGATATTTACCTCTATGTTCATAGTTCATGCATGAGACTCACGGTTTTTGACATGTTACGCTTTCTCCTCTTGAGGCTTCGGTCATGGCAATTTCCAGGGGTGTTGGCTCGGTTATAGGGGTTCCTAGGGGACTCATGGTGGTCTAGATCAAGGGAGGATAGTGGCTAAGGGTTCAGGCGAACCACATCATGCAGTAGAAGTCGTGAGTGGTGCATCGCGCCGCTGGGCTGGTGCGTCCACTTGAAGAGGTTTGTTCTCCCTGGTCAGTCCATTGTTTGAGGTAAGGTCGGTCCCGTTAGACCCGCCGGGACCTGGGGGTGGTCCAGTCGGAAGGGATCTGGCATTGGTGGCCGGAGAAGGGAGAACGAACGCGAAGACCAGCAGGTGGTCGCGACGGCGCAGCATGGCTGGAGCATCTATTTGCAGCGACCAGTTCTCCCTGGTTAGCCAACGGTTTGAGCCAAGGTTGGTCTCGTTAGAACCATCTAGACCTAGGGGTGGTCCAGTCAGAAGGTATCAGGCAGTGGTTGCCGGATCAGGGAGAACGAAAGCAAAAACCAGAGGCTGGTCGTGGCGACGACTGCTTAGGTGTGTGTTTTGGTCTAGGTTTATTTTTGGAGAATTGGTTCGGTCTAAGTGAACCGGTTTCGGCTGGTTCGGTTGGACCGGATCGGTTATTTGAGTCCCGAGTCAAATATTTTAAATGGGGTCAATTTATTTTAATTATGGACCTGTTATTTTTATTAATGTGTCAAATGTTCAATTTTAAAGAAAATAACCAGAAGGTCAAAATTGAGTCAAACCTTTTTAAATAATTTAAGTTATGTTTAATTTTAAGTTCTTATTCAAAATTTGGGCTTTAGAGATTTTAATTGGAGTTAAAATCGATTTTTGGGATTTAATTTGGTCAAAATCGGTATTTTGGTCAAAATCGGCTTTTGAGGTCAAAATTGATTTAAATTACTTTTAAAGGTCAAAATCGATTTTTATAAGTCCAAATTGATTTTAAGAAGTCAAAATTGAATTTAATTGGTCAAAATTAGACTTGATTTTCATAAGCCCATATTTAATTAAAATTAGGCAAAATGTTTAAAGGGGATGAACATTCGTTTCATCGAGTCTGTAAGGAGCGTTGTTTAGCCTAGTATTAGTGAGCCAGGCCCCGGGATCAACCCTTGACCGAAGTAGAAAACGTAGAAGCCCGTAAAGGTATAATTAATCATATATGTAGTATGCTATGTACGAAAATATTTTAAAGGAAAAGATTAATTATACATTAACGGGCTAAAATTTTAAATTGCATGATTTTAAGAAATGCACGCATCATGAGATTTTATGAAACGATCAGGAATGTCTCTTTTAAGATAAAACCCGAGGGATTGAAGTGATGTGGCAAAGTTTAATGATGGGAGCTAGTCGGGTAGCCGAGCCCGAGGATCCCCTGTTTAATGTGTGATTATGAGTCTATGGATCCATGTGTTGACATCATGGTGAAGTGGCAAGCATAGAGGTGTGACATATAGTGATCCCGGCTTGAGGTCGGGTGAACCACACCGCCACGTACGTTGGTTATTTCGACTGATCAGTCACACGCCGCTCACATTCACGGATACGACTCATACGTTTTTCATGTTACGTTACGTCATGACTTATGTATGTTTATGTTACGTATGTACGATATGAAATGTATGAAGAAATGTTTTAAGATCATGCACGCATTCATGTTTTTTAACGCTAGTTTAGTACAAGTGTGTGCTTGCATGAGATTTTATTAGTATGTACTTTGTTATGTATTACGATAGAGCATGTTGAGCCTCTAGGCTCACTAGGTTTAAATGGTGCATGTGATGATCCTGCTGATGAGTATATTCCGACTGGCGGTGAGGACCTCTGAGCGCCTGTTGCAGCAGTGCCCCGTGACCGCCTTATGATTCAGTTTTGTCATGTTGCAGTTTTAGATACTAGTTTTTTAAATATGTTGGTTTTCAGTCTGCTTTTACTCGAGGATTTTTTTGTGTTGGATGTTTTAACGTTTTCAAATATTCCTCTATTTATGCTTAAAGTATTTTGAGAAAATGATCTAGAAACGTTTTAGAAGGGAACGAGCCATTCGTTATGTTTAAGTTTATGCTTCCGCACATGTTTTAAAAAAAAAAAATTTCTAGAGTCTGGTTCATTTCATATCTTCTGGGAAAACTTCGGGAAATTCATTCACTACCTCCACATCTGAAAGTTGGGGCTTACTAATTGTAGCTAAGGACGATAGGCTTGCCAAAAATCCTACCCCACCTTTCCTTAAATAGCTTTGAGCCTTAAGAGCTGATATAATGCGTGGAATCCTCCAAATCTAGTTGGCTTCAAACGTGAACGGGTCTCCTCTGGGTGGGTTGACCACTACTGTTCTGAACTTAAAGTCAATTACTACCCCATACCTGGTTAACCAGTCCATTCCCAAAATCATATCGAACTCAGGCATAGGTAGCACAATCAAATATGCGATAATAAAACGTCCTTGGAGCCTAAGTTCTAAATCTAGAAACAGATCATGGGACACCAACTTTTCTCCTGAGGGTACCGTTACGCAAAAGCCTATAGTTACTTGGTCAGGTCTGATGGGTTACTTCTTAGAAAACTTGGCTGCTATAAAAGAATGGGTAGCACCTGAATCTATCAATGCTATGAAGGGCATACCAGCAATCAAGATCTTACCCGTAACCACCGTCGAATCTGGGTTGGCTTGATCGGCTGTCATCATGAAAGCTCTACTGGTCACCAGCTTCTTTGACTTTGGGCAATTCTTAATAACATGCCTTGGCAAAAAACATATGTAGCAGACGTTCTGACTAAGTCTACATGGACGAGTGTGATTCTTCTGGCACTTGGGACACACTGGCCTGTTGTTGGTAGCAGGAACTGCACTAATGGGGACTAAGTCTACATGGACGAGTGTGATTCTTCTGGCACTTGGGACACACTGGCCTGTTGTTGGTAGCAGGAACTGCACTAATGGGTTGGATTGGTAGGGGTTTCTGCTCTTGGGGTCTCTGCTGGTTCTTGTTTTGTTTCTTAAACGGCCTCTGGTCTTCTGCTGGAAGGCCTGTCTCTTCTGTTGCCTCTCTTCTTCCACATCTTTCCAATCTCTCTCAACATGCAGGGCTCTATCCACTGCTTCTCTGCAAGTTCTTGGCGCAGATAGCCTAACATTCAGCTTGATCCACTGCTTCTCTGTAAGTTCTTGGCGCAGATAGCCTAACATTCAGCTTGAATGTAGGTTTCAGTCCCTCCACAAAGTGGCTCAACTTCTCCTCGAGATAATTTCCAATAAGAGGCACAAACTAACACCCTCTTTCGAACATCCGCGCATACTCCTGTACGGTCATACTTCCTTGTTTCAGAGTTAGAAACTCTCTCTTCAATTCAGACCTATTTTCTGCTGTGAAGTATTGATAGAAGAACACTCGCTTGAAATCTCCCCACGACAGATTTTCCAAATCCACAGAAAACTTGGCTCCTTCCCACCATATCATCGCATCATCCCTTAACATATAGATAGCTCACCTAGGCCTATCCAAATCTGACATCTGGAGGTATTCAAATATAACCTCCATCGACTTGATCCAGCTCTCAGCAGCAAGCGGATCTGTTGTACCACTAAACTATTTCGATTTCTGTCTCTAAACTTCTCTTTAGGATCATCGTGGCTTGGTCCTCTACTGTTAGAAGATTGACCATTGCCTCTGCCGGTTTGTTCTACCAACAACCTATGAAGTTGGGTAATGCTAGCGTTACTGTCTGGGCTGGGTTCTTCTAAGGGGGTGTTTCTTCTACCTCGTTCTCTGCCAGACATCTTAATCTATGGCCCGTAATCCACCACAAATAAACATCAGAACATGCTAAATTTAAAAGACAGATGCTCTGTAACATAAAATAAAACTCATAACTCTGGAGAAACGGTCGACGAAATATGTCCCAACCGGAAATGCGTATGTTTATCTCAGGACCATGCTCTGATACCAATTTGTGACGCCCAAGCCCATGGAAATAAACGGATTGCAATTAAATGAAATAAGGAAGAAATTTGAAGGGCTAAATGCTAAATATTGTAAGCTGTATTCCTTAAAAAATTAAAACCGAGGTACAAACACAAGTGGCGCCAAATAACATTTAGCGGAAACAGATTTGAATAACAGATTTGGTAAAAATAGCAAAATGCCATATTACAACTACTGGAACTCTATATGAATTCACTCTTGTTGTAATGGATCTTAATACAGATTTGACGGAAAGATAAAAAACAACAATATCTATGACACGGAAACGCCGGTCTTCGATAAACACCACAGCACAGCTGGATCAGCTCCCGCCGCCGTCTGCCCCAGGTCTGTCTCACCTGCACCATAAAAGCTAGTGAGCCTAGGGTATCAGCAAGTAAAACTGAGAGTAACAAAATCACTTAGTGCAGGCAGACACATTCGTAGCTTAAAATATGTGGTTTAGTGGAAGTCAGTTAAACATAAATTCTTTCTTAAAAAATCAGATTGGGAAACAACCCAGATCTCATCTATATCTTCTTGTGATTTATGGCTTAGAATCTCTCCTTAGGTCCGTGGCGCTTGATCGAGCTACATCTGAATTCAGTTACTATATGGCATGTTGCCCAATATGAAGGGGCAACTAATTCTTTCGACAGCTGCTCACCCTTCCAATATGACCTTCTGTTATCTATGCCATAAATCCTTTAAAACTGAACATTTCTTCCTTTACAAAAATATTTGATCGAAATCAGATCAGCATTCATCGTGCTTCACTTATTTTTAAAACTCATTTCTCTTTAAAATCTCACTGAGCATCAGATTTGGATACTAGGAACATACCACTGGAGTGAAAACAGATTTAGCTAACAAAACAGTACTCGGGTACAAAACAAATCTTAGTCATAGAAAATAGATTTGGCTATCGGGATGGTATCGTTAACGTTAAAACGGATGTGACCATGGGAACGGTGTCGTTAGCGTGAAACAGACTTGGCTATAGAAATGGTATCGCTAGCGTTGAAGCAGATTTGGCTATAGAATAGTAGCGCTATCATGAAACAGATTTGGCTTCAGGGTCGGTATCGCTAGCGGGAAAACATATTTGACTGTAGAAAACAATGTTTAGGTACGAAACAGACTTCAGATGTGGGAAACAGATTTTACATGGGAAAATCAGATTTGACTATATAAGAGAAATAGGTCGCTAGCGTAGAAAAACAGATTCGGATATGGAACTAGTGCTGCAGCGTCACGAACGACATCCACAGATACCAGCTCTACCTATCTAACCGAGACAAAATCCCGATTTTGACCAGCATAGTCGATTACTCGGAGTCAAGTCCAGACGCCGTCATACACCAGAAAGAAGAACTTCATAATCATACATAAATCTCAAATATTTGCTGCTTAGCGTTTTAAAAGAACAATATCTATACATAACATGCTGAAGAGTTTTAAAGTAGAAATCAACTCTGTGAACCCGATTGTTCATTTTCGTAAACCAAGCAAGATCATAAACATGGCAATAACTTGGACGTAAAACAGGAAAGAAATCATAGAACTGAGGAAAAACGATATAAGCTTTAATGGTGTTGCAAAGAATCAGCTTTTACTTGCCTTAAACTGGAAACACGAAGAACAGTCCGTATCCTGTAGAAGATCTCCTCAAGCACCCACGACGAGCTCCAGAGAGTTTTGAGAGAACAAAAGAAATTTCTTTGGCAAGTAAAATGAGCTTCCAACTCACGCAAGTAATCACATAAGGGAGCATGATTGGTAACAGGTAAAAATACTTGAGTAGGCATGGCTGTCATACCAACTCGTTGTCCTTTTTAAAAAAAATTTGCTAAAAACTCCTTACCACTATTTTAATTTTGAAATTGATACAAGAATTTTTTTATAAACAATTTTTTCCCATCCAAAGAATTTTTATTTACAAAGAAAATCTGAAATCTGCTCGAGTTTGTGCTTGGGGCGAAATCTGTCCGGAACCTTCTACTCTGTGTCTCAAATCTGGATGAAAAGAAATCAGCTTTAAATAAATAAAATGAACAAAAACTGAAATCTGAATGCTTGAAATATCAAAATGGCCCTTAGAAAAATAAAAGGTTTAAGATTGTGGTCCTATGGATTTTGGGGCGTTACACCCACGTTCTGCGTGCCTTTCAAGTATTTAAAAATAAGTTTAATAGCCATGTAGTGAGACTGTTTTGGATCGGCTTGGAACCTGGCACACATACAGATTGAGAACATAATGTGTGGTCAAATTGCTGTGAGGTATAAAAGCGAACCAATCATCCCATGATACATGGTTACCTCAATGGCAGTTCTAGCTTCGTCTTTGTCCAGCTTGATGGAGGCACTCATAGGAGTGGCTGTTGACGAACAATTTTCCATACCGGACTTCTTTAGAAGCTCCTTGGTATACTTAGATTTATTGATGAAGATTCCTTCTTCAAGCTGTTTTACTTGCAAGCCTAGGAAAATGTCAGCTCCCCCATCATGTTCATCTCAAATTTATCCTGCATAAGCTTGGAAAATTTGTCGCAAAGCATGGAATTAGTAGAGCCGAAGATAATATCATCCAACATATATCTGTACTAACAAGAAATGATCATTTTTCACAAATTAAACAATGTCTTGTCGACAGAACAAATAATAAAGTCATGATCTATTAGAAACTTGGACAGAGTATCATACCAAGCTCTGGGAGCTTGTTTCAGACCATACAACGCTTTATCAAGCTTGTACACATATTCCAGTCTGGTATGATCTACGAAGTCAGGAGGTTGTGTAAGATACATTTCTTCATTCAAGATGCCATTTAAGAATGCACTTTTGACATTCATTTGATAAACTTTGAAATTCTTGAATGATTCATATGCAAGAAAGATTCTAATGGCTTCTAATCTGGCTACAGGCGCAAAGGATTCTTCGAAGTCTATCCTTTCCTCTTGCCTATAACCTTGCACTACCAGCCTAGATTTTTTTCGAACTACATTTATATTTTCATCTAGCTTATTCCTAAAGACCCATTTAGTTCCTATATCATTTTGACCATCAGGTCTAGGAACTAGTTGACATACTTTACTACGTTCGAATTGACCTAGTTCTTCTTGCATTGCTTCGATCCAGCTCGGGTCGACTAAGACTTCTTCTACCTTCTTAGGTTCAATATGTGAAATGAAAGCATAATTAAAGTATTCTCTTATGATTTGGCCTATTATCCTAACTGATGTATTAGGATTACCGATGACCAACTCGGGTGGATTATTTTTATTCCATCGAAGACCTGGTCCATATGAGGTAGATGGTTCGTGTTGTTCCCCCTGCATTCCTGCTGGATCTAATGGAATACCAATTGTTGTAAGATCACTTGTTATGTTTGGCGCATCAGCCTGTGTATGGTTTCCACCAGCTTGATCACAATCTGGACCAGTTCGCTCAACATCTTGAATTTCGACGTTGGTAATTGGTATGTCCAGTGTGTGCTGGTCATCAGCTTGATACTTGTTTTGTGCCTTGTCATCAATTGATTCATCCAGATTGGTATTTTCCAGACGAGTGCACAACTCATTTAACTTTGAAGATGATGTTGATCTGCAATTGGTTTCATCAAACAATACATGCGCTGATTCTTCAACGATCAGCGTCCTATTGTTGAAGACTCGATATGCTCGACTAACAGCTGAGTATCTCAGAAAGATACCTGCATCAAATTTTATATCAAAGGCTCTTAGATACTTTTTTCCATTTATGTGGATGAAACACCTGCATCCAAACACCCTGAAATATGAAATATCAGGTTTCTTGCCATTCCAGATCTCATATGGATTGACTCCATGTCGCTTATTTATCATCGATCTGTTTTGAGTATAGCAAGCAGTGTTGACTGCTTCTGCCCAAAATTTGTTTGAAATGTTGGAATCAGCAATCATAGTTGTGGCAGCTTCTTTTAAAGTACGATTTCTACGCTTAGCCAACCCATTTTGCTGGGGTGTTCTAGCTGCACGCAACTCATATTTGATTCCAATGTCATCCAGATATGAGGAAATTTTAAAGTTCAAAAACTCTGTTCCTTTGTCACTCCTAATCTGGTTGACACTATCGAAAGAGGAACTCCATGCAATCTAACCACATGGTCGATGTACAGTTTCGCCATTTTCTTCATCGAACACCTCACGTCATAGGGAATGAAATGGGCAGGATTCGAAAGTCTATCGATCACGACCTAAATAGCATCACATCCCCTACTCGACCGAGGTAAGTGAGTCACAAAATCCATGGCAATGTGCTCCCAATTCCATTGGGGCACCTCCAAACTATGTAGCAATCCACCAGGTCTCATCCTCTCAGCCTTGACCTGCTGGCAATTATGACATCTAGCGACAAAACCAGAAATGTCGCTCTTCATGCCTTCCCACCAGTAGTGAGATTTCAAGGCATGGTACATCTTTCTCTCGCCCGGATGCACACTGTACTGACTACAATGTGCTTCATTCATAATGGTCTCTTTCAAATCGATCAAGTTCTGAACCACCAATCTCCCTCGAAATCTAAGACATCCATCCGAAGAAACAGAGAAATCATCAGACTGACCACTTCGGGCTTTAATCTTCAATTCATGAACATAAGGATCAGTCCTCTGCGCCTCCCTGATGTCACTCACAATCTGCGGTTCTACTTGAATCAAAGAAACCATATAGTACTGATCACCCGGCTGGAAACGCCAACCAGAAGTACTCAACTGCTCATAGACTTTAGAGACACTCAAAGACGAAAGCATCGCATGCTGGGTCTTCCTACTCAAAGCATCTGCTACTGAGTTCATCCGCCCAGGCTGATACTGAATCTCACAGTTAAAGTCCTTGAGCAATTCCATCCATCGTCGTTGCCTCATATTCAGATAACACTGCGTGAAGATGTATTTCAGGCTCTTGTGGTCAGTGTACACCACAAATTCTTCACCATACAGATAATGTCGCCAAATCTTCAAGGCAAACACTATCGCAGCCAACTCCAAATCATGAACAGGGTACCTCGTCTCGTGAGGCTTCAACTGTCGAGATGCATAGGCAATCACGTACCCGTTCTGCATCAGAACACATCCCAAACCATTGAGAGAAGCATCGAGGCACACAAAAAATCCTCCGGATCCAGACGGTAGAGCCAAAACAATGCTTCGACCTCACTCGGATCCACCGAAATCCCTTGCGCCGAAATCACATGACCCGAAAAGATAATCCGATCAAGCCAAAATTCACACTTACTGAACTTGGCGTACAATTGCGAGTCCCTCAACCTCTGCAACACCAATCTGAGATGCCCTTATGCTCTCTCATGGTCCTCGAGTACACTAGGATGTCATCTATGAAGACGATCACGAACCGATCGATATACTCACTAAAGACACGATTCATCAAATCCATGAAAACAGCTGGGGCATTTGTCAACCCAAACGGCATGACCAGAAACTCATAATGCCCATATCGAGTCCGGAAAGCTGTCTTCGCCACATCACGTCCCTAATTCGCAACTGGTGATAACCAGAGCGCAAATCAATCTTCGAGTAAACGACCGATCCCTGCAACTGATCGAACAAGTCATCAATCCTAAGGATACTTGTTCTTCACCGTCGCTTTATTCAACTGTCGGAAATCCACGCACATCCTCATAGACCCATCCTTTTTCTTCACAAAAAGAATCAGAGCTCCCCAAGGCGACATAATAGGTCTGATGAAGCCTTTCTCCAAGAGGTCTCTCAACTGATCCTTCAGCTCTTTCAACTCTGCGGGCGCCAACCGATACGGAGCTCTAGAAATCGGGATGGTACCGGGCACCAACTCTATGCTGAAATCAATCTCACGTCTTGGAGGGAATCCATGAATATCATCTGGAAACACGTCGGGAAACTCTCGTACGATCGGAATATCGCTCAACTCCAATCGCTGCTCTTGGGAAACGTCCGACGCGTAAATCATAAATCCCGCGTTATCCAGCTATAGCAGGCTAAACATCTCCATGGCGGACACCAGTGGAATCTTCGAGCGTGAATCAGCACCATAGAACTCCCACTTCTCACCCGAGTGTTGGGAAAGCGGTGGCGGATCCGGATCCCGTCTCCCGGCGGCGCAGCGGAAGTTTAAAATTAGCGCCGGGAAACGTTCAATACAATAAAATCAAATCAACAAACCATTCATAGGGGGTTCTTTGATTGTCTAATCAAGTCCACGACCGGATTTGATCTTCCTCCGATCAGCCTGCACTAGAAGGCTGATGAATTTTATCACGAACGGAAACACCTTGTCGTAGTGATCGAAACAAGTCCGATCACGTAGAAACGGCGAGAGGCGGCGGCGGCGGCGGCGTTGGGAGGGCCGACGGCGGCGTGTGCAAGAGGAGGTGGGGGGCGGCCGTCCATTTGGGAGTGGAGGCTAGGTTTAGTTGTGATTAGTGAGTGTGTAGCCCTAGACCAACTTAAGTTAATAAGGATGGTACATGGGCTTGAACCGGCCCATTGGACCTGGGGCGGGCCCAGTCCAATATATGAACATTCGGTTCATTTAAATCACTGCGGTTTCATCATAAGTCCGATCGACGATCAGATCGGACCGATCGACTCAGTTTCCAAAACTGAATATTATGATGCGAAAACAATTTTTCAGATTACTTAGTCCAAAATGACAGTTTTGCCCCTCAACAGCGGGAAATCGCAATTTGACCCCTGTTGACTTTTAGGAAGTCGCACTCCCTAAAATTCTCCTCATATGCTCAACACATTGAGCTCAGTTTCCGTGCGGGAATCACGAATCCAGTACTTGTGTGACACTCAATGGTTCAGGGATACAACTAGCCGTGGGCCCACAACCATTGCGGCTCCGAAATCACAATTTCGGACTTGCCCAACGGATCATGGTAAAGTGCCTAGCAACATCGCGCCATGATCCCCTAGGTATCTCGGATAGTGCTTGCAAGAACCAGTTGGTCGTGGTTAGCGTACAGTACGATCCTTTCAATCCATATATCCCGATCAGATCAACGACCATTGGTAAATCGAGAGTCGCTAGAGATCCGATAGCTATGCATACATCTTGGAGATCGAATAGTGACATCGCGAGTGTTACTAGGTAAACCCATTTACCTAAAACACTTCTAGTACTCTGGCCAGAGATTTATACACTATTATCCCCTCAGATATCATAGGATATCCACGCATGAGAGCGAGCGGTGAATCCTCGACAACGAAGCATCGACTCCTACATGCATCGGGATCTCACCCAATCCCGCCGCCTAATGACCCCAAGTGAGTCGGCAAATGGGTCAAAGTGAGACGCCTATCATGTAGAGTCTCAATGACGTTTCGAGTCGTGAGGACTAATCAGTACAACCAAGACCTTGGACTTATCCACTCGACAAATGGTAACCACTTGGAAAGTCCGAACGAGGGTAGTTCGATAGATCACCAGGTCACTATCTATCTGCACGCTTAGAACATCACAATGTTTCCTACCAATGAAACATGGTACTTCGCATCGCAGATACTAGTCTCGAGCTCGGCGGCCTTATCCTCATTTTGACGGCCCAATCGACTAGGAACTAATTCAGAATACACAGTGACTATTAGATATGTTTCATGATAGCCTTCATACCCACTATCACATCTAACTTACACTATGGTGCATTATAGGTCTTTATCCAACACAATTGTTAACATTATATAAACATAATGAAGATAAAGAATGCCGTAAACAAATGCGAATATCATATATAAATACTGTCATATACAAGAGTCTATAAACCCACACGCCACAAGTTGGCTAGTTGGGCATCTACTCTAACAATCTCCCACTTGCCCTAAAGCCAACTACTCATCAGACGCAGTCCCATTGTTTCGCGATATTTTTCACACAACGGTCCTGGCAAGGGCTTCGTAAGTGGATCAACAACATTGTCCGCAGAGGCGACTCTCTCAACTGCTATGTCACCTCTAGCCATAATATCCCGAATTATGTGGTATTTCCTCAGTATATGTTTGGATCTTTGGTGAGACCTAGGCTCCTTTGCTTGCGCAACGGCACCCGTGTTGTCGCAGTACACCGGGACTGGACCAACTCCATCAGGAATGACGCCCAACTCTTGGACAAAATTCCTATCCAAACCGCCTCCTTAGCAGCAGCTGATGCTGCGATGTACTCAGCCTCAGTGGTTGAATCTGCGATGGTGTCTTGCTTGGAACTCTTCCAAGAGACAGCACCACCATTGAGCATGAATACAAATCCAGAGGTTGACTTCGAATCATCCACGTCACACTGGAAGCTAGAATCAGTGTAGCCTTCCAGTTTCAGTTCACCACCCCGATAGACCATGAACATATTCTTAGTACTTCGCAATTACTTAAGAATATCCTTCACAGCCTTCCAATGCAATTGGTCGGGGTTGTCCTGGTAGCGGCTCGTGACACTCAGAGCATATGCGACATCCGGTCTAGTCGAGATCATGCCATACATAATGCTACCTATTGCCGAGGCATATGGCACACGTGTCATACTCTCTATCTCCTCATCAGTCTTTGGACACATAGACTTAGATAGAGTGACCCCGTGGCACATAGGTAGGTGTCCTCTCTTGGACTCTTCCATAGAGAACCTCTTAAGTATGGTATCGATATAGGTGGCTTGGGTGAGTACGGTCATCCGTTTAGATCTATCCCGATAGATCTGTATTCCAAGAATATAGGATGCTTCACCCATGTCCTTCATCGAAAATCTACTAGACAACCAGACTTTAGTTGATTGCAACATTCCTACATCATTCCCAATGAGTAGAATGTCATCAACATAAAGTACGAGGAATGTCACAGCGCTTTTAACTACCTTCTTATAAACACATGGCTCCTCGGGATTCTTGATGAAACCAAATTCCTTAATTGTTTCATCGAATCTTAGGTTCCAACTTTGCGATGCTTGTTTGAGACCGTAGATCGATCTCTGAAGCTTGCATACCTTATGCTCGCTTCCAACAGATGTGAAACCCTCAGGCTGCGTCATATAGATCTCTTCCTTAATGTTTCCATTAAGGAACGCAGTTTTCACATCCATTTGCCATATCTCATAGTCGTACCATGCGGCTATGGCTAATAAGATTCTAATTGACTTGAACATTGGAACTGGCTAGAAGGTTTCATCATAGTCAACACCTTACCTTTGAGTGTAACCTTTCGCGACCAGTCGTGCCTTGTAGGCCATTACCTTACCATCAGGCCCAAGTTTCCTCTTGTATACCCATTTGCACCCAATAGGAACAATTCCTTCGGGAGGGTTAACAAGAGTCCAAACTTGGTTCGCATGCATTGAGTCAAACTCAGACTGCATTACTTCAAGCCACAAATTAGAATCAGCATCGGAAATTGCCTCCTTGAAAGTTCTTGGATCAGATCCAACAATTTGATCACCTTGATCATCTTCAAGGAGAAAACCATATCTCTCAGGAGCCTTAGGAACCCTTTCGGATCTCCTAGGTGCGACCATTTCTGGTACTGGCTCTGGAGGTGTAGGAGATTCACCTGGTACTTCAGTTGGTTCTCGAAACTCTTCGAGTTCTACTATTCTGCCCTTTCTATCAAGTTAAAATTCCCCTTCCATAAAGGTGGCATTTATAGAAACAAACACTTTTGTTTCACTGGGATAGTAGAAGTAGTATCCAATGGAATTCTTTGGATACCCAATGAAGTAGCATAAGATGGATCTCGTATCCAGCTTATCTCCCACTGTCTGCTTCACGTAAGCAGGACATCCCCAAATACTCATGTATGAGTACTTGGGTGGTTTGCCCATCCATATCTCATATGGAGTCTTATCCACTGCCTTGGTGTGGGCATTGTTCAACAACATTACCGCCGTTTCGAGCGCATAGCCCCAAAACAAGGTAGGAAGTTCAGTGAAGCTCATCATAGATCGAACCATGTCCAAAAAGGTCCAATTACGACGCTCAACACCATTGAGCTGTGGTGTGGCCGGAGGGGTCCACTGTGCGAGAATCCCATTCTCTTTCAGATAGTCTTGAACTTCAGCACTCAAGTATTCACCACCTCGATCGGATCGAAGTGCTTTAATACTTTTGCCTAATTGATTTTCTACTTCAGCCTTGAATTCTTTGAACCTTTCAAAGGATTCAGACTTGTGCTTCATCAAGTACAAGTACCCATACCTAGAGTAATCGTCGGTAAAGGTGATGAAGTATGTGTGACCGTATTTAGTACCAATACTAAATGATCCGCACACATCAGTATGGATCAAATCCAATAGGCCTTGAGCACGCTCACCCTTGCCCTTGAAGGGTTGCTTAGTCATCTTTCCCTTAAGACAAGACTCACAAGTCGGTAGGGAGTTAATGTCTGACAGATCAAACATGTCACTCCTAACTAACTTGTTCATCCTACTTAGAGAAATATGACCTAGCCTAGCGTGCCAAAGTTGCTTCGGAGGGCTCTTCTCTATCGTATAAAGAAGTTTCTCCGAAGCCAACACAATGTTGAGGTTTCTAAGCCAGTCTTGGTAGTTCAGACCGGTGAACTTGTTGCTATCCAGTATAGCAGCGAGTGGGTTTTTGATCGAAGACATTGTATAAGCAGTAATACTGAAAAGAAAACAGACAATCATCACTAACTATATATATAATAATCGCTAAGACATAAAACAAGGTCGTTAAGTTTTATGAATTACCCTCCCACTATTTTAACGATTTCACCACCCTCTAATGAAATTGAGAAAGCAAGTTTCTTTAGTGGGTGCACGGAGCCCAATCAAGCGATCATGGTCCCGAATAATATCAGCCAACCACGACCCCAAAAGGTAGTTTACGATTGCAACCGGTGCTACCTCCATAATATGAGCCAACGTTAAAGGGAGTTCTAACCGAACTTACAACGATTGTCAATGGCGTGGACAACTTTTCGGCATACATGACCCCCTCAATAATATGAGCCGAGCCATGTATACGGGTAGCATCGGCCCATTGTTTATGGAAGGTAGGGAAATTTAAACAATTTTAAATTTCCTTTGGTTTATCGAATAAAATTTTATCTTGATTTTAGTTTTAAATCGTATTTAAAACGAGGGATTTTATTTTCGAAAAGTTTGGTCTCATGCAATATATTTTAAATCATATTTAAAACATGCGGATTCAACTAACTATATATCGCATATATAAACATTGGGATGATCAATCGCGAGAGCTATGCGGTCCGTGGTCGCCAATCACGGACCTGGGTCCAATCCTAGGTGAAATGCAATATGCAATGCAATCCTATTACATTTGCTTCCGGTTTTACAGATCTTCGGTCTTCAATATCTTTGATCATCATCGGGCCCACCATCTTCAAAAGTCCTCCCACTAAGTCTAGTAATTTACAATAAATTTCCATGACACATAAGGGATACATTTTAAGGGGTGGGAACGGGCCACAAACAGACCCACTTTTATAAAATGATAACCAACAATATTATAACCGAAATCATAAAAACCTAAAGCATACACCTAACACATTGGGCATGGCTCTCGATCATCGCAATCATGAAATCAATCTAATTAATATGCATAAATTAAATAATCAAATTATTTATCGCAAAATCATATTTTAATCATAAAATCGCATTTTGTCGATAAAATCAAATTTTAATCAACAAAATCATATTTAATTATAAAATCATATTTTACAATTAAAATCATATCTTACAATTTTAATTGCATCGTAATGGGCTTAAAACAATTTTAGGCCCAAAAATCTCAAAATTTCAAAATCGACCAAAATCGGCCCGATATTAAAACAATTTTAGGCCCAAAAATCTCAAAATTTCAAAATCGACCAAAATCGGCCCGATATCGAATATCGGCCCGAAAACTTCATGGGCTGCTCGGGACAGGCCCGAACTAAACCTAGAAGTAAAATTCAGCCGTCGCAACAATCTGCCGGAGATCATCGCTGGACGACGGCCGCACGGCGGCGGCTGCCGCCACCATGCATGTCGCGCAAATCAGCGCACAACGTCGCATAGCTTTTTGCGCATGGCCGCTGGCCATTACCGGCCAGCATGCTCCATGTCCGTGCGACCAGCGCGTGTCCAGTCGCGCAACCAGTGCGCTAATCGTCGGCCGGCCATCGTGCGAAGTTGCTGCCCAGCGTCGGCCATCATCAGCGCAACATCTTGCGCTGGACAAGGCCAGCGATCGCCTCCCTTGCGTGGCCAGCGCGCAAGTGCCTCGCGCGTTCATGCGCGCAGGAGAGGGGGCCGCCGCACACGGCGGCGGCCGGCGGCCAAGATCCAAAAAAAACAAATTTTTTTGATTCGATTTCAATATGAAACATAGATATTAGATACAATTATGGCAACAATTGTATTGAAGGATCCGAGCCATAGCTCTGATACCACTGTTGGAAAAGCGGTGGCGGATCCGGATCCCGTCTCTCGGCGGCGCAGCGGAAGTTTAAAATTAGCGCCGGGAAACGTTCAATAAAATAAAACAAATCAACAAACCATTCATAGGGGGTTCTTTGATTGTTACCTTGCTGGCGTCTAGGCGCCTGGCTCCGACCAGTTTCACGAGGAAACCGGCACTTCACGGTAGGCGGCGGTAGATTACGTCTAATCAAGTCCATGACCGGATTTGATCTTCCTCCGATCAGCCTGCTCTAGAAGGCTGATTGATTTTATCACGAACGGAAACACCTCGTCGTAGTGATCGAAACAAGTCCGATCACGTAGAAGACGGCGATAGGCGGCGGCCGGCGACGACGCTTGGGAGGGCCGACGACGGCGTGTGCAAGAGGAGGTGGGGGGCGGCCGTCCTTTTGTGAGTGGAGGCTAGGTTTAGTTGTGATTAGTGAGTGTGTAGCCCTAGACCAACTTAAGTTAATAAGGATGGTACATGGGCTTGAACCGGCCCATTGGATCTGGGGCGGGCCCAGTCCAATATATGAACATTCGGTTCATTTAAATCACTGCGGTTTCATCATAAGTCCGATCGACGATCAGATCGGACCGATCGACTCAGTTTCCAAAACTGAATATTATGATGCGAAAACAATTTTTCAGATTACTTAGTCCAAAATGACAGTTTTGCCCCTCAACAGCGGGAAATCGCAATTTGACCGCTGTTGAATTTTAGGAAGACGCACTCCCTAAAATTCTCCTCATATGCTCAACACATTGAGCTCAGTTTCCGTGCGAGAATCACGAATCCAGTACTTGTGTGACCCTCAATGGTTCAAGGATACAGCTAGCCGTGAGCCCACAATCATTGCGGCTCCGAAATCACAATTTCGGACTTGCCCAACGGATCATGGTAAAGCGCCTAGCAACATCGCGCCATGATCCCCTAGGTATCTGTGATAGTGCCTGCAAGAACCAGTTGATCGTGGTTAGCGTACAGTACGGTCCTTTCAATCCATATATCCCGATCAGATCAACGACCATTGGTAAATCGAGAGTCGCTAGAGATCCGATAGCTATGCATACATCTTGGAGATCGAATAGTGACATCGCGAGTGTTACTAGGTAAACCCATTTACCTAAAACACTTCTAGTACTCTGGCCAGAGATTTATACACTATTATCCCCCCAGATAGCATAGGATATCCACGCATGAGAGCGAGCGGTGAATCCTCGACAACGAAGCATCGACTCCTACATGCATCGGGATCTCACCCAATCACGCCGCCTAATGACCCCAAGTGAGTCGGAAAATGGGTCAAAATGAGACGCCTATCATGTAGAGTCTCAATGACGTTTCGAGTCGTGAGGACTAATCAGTACAACAAAGACCTCGGACTTATCCACTCGACAAATGGTAACCACTTGGAAAGTCCGAACGAGGGTAGTTCGATAGATCATCAGGTCACTATCTATCTGTACGCTTAGAACATCACAATGTTCCCTACCAATGAAACATGGTACTTCGCATCGCAGATACTAGTCTCGAGCTCGGGCGGCCTTATCCTCATTTTGACGGCTCAATCGACTAGGAACTAATTCAGAATACACAGTGACTATTAGATGTGTTTCATGATAGCCGTCATACCCACTATCACATCTAACTTACACTATGGTGCATTCTAGGTCTTTATCCAACACAATTGTTAACATTATATAAACATAATGAAGATAAAGAATGCCGTAAACAAATGCGAATATCATATATAAAGACTGTCATATACAAGAGTCTATAAACCCACACGCCACAAGTTGGCTAGTTGGGCATCTACTCTAACACCGAGTCAGGGCGAAATCTCACCACACCATGAAAACAGTAAACAGTAGCCTTGTAGCTAGACAACACATCCATCCCCAAGATGCAATCAAAATCTCTCATTCCCAAAATAATCAGATTGGACACCGAAATGTGCTCATCAAATTGAAGCACACAATCCAACACCACTTCACGGGAACACAGATTCACACCAGCAGGGGTAGACACGGAAACAACATCACACAATGGGGAAGAACTCAACCCATACTCACAAACAAACAACTCAGAAATAAAAGAGTGTGATGCACCAGTGTCAAATAGAACTCTCGCAGGATAATCAATGATAAAGCATGTACCTGCGATCATCATACCAGGCGCCTCCTCAGCCTGCTCTCTCGTCAAAGCATTCGCCTGAGCCTGCTGCGGAATCTGGAACGGAGGTCTCGAAGGTGCTCCAAATCTAGAAGGCTCACGGGGTTGGAATCCAGATCGCTGTGTAGGGGCAGGAAACTGCGGTCTCTGAGAAGAACCACCAGCTGATCCCTGCTGCGATGGAACTGAAGACTGACCCCTCAACAGAGGACACACTATAACAAAGTGTCCTGGCTGTCCACAGTTACGGCAGGACCCCTGAACTCCACGACACTGCGAAGTCGGATGCCTTCCTCCGCACTGTCCACAAGACATGCCACTAGAACCGCTACCAGAACCACTGCCAGAAACAGAACTCGTAGAACCAGAGGAACTCGAATCCACCTTCTTCTTAAACTGTTTCCCTCGAGGTCGAAACCTTTGGCGATTCGACTGCTGCTGCTGCGACCCCTGAGGAGAATAGAAAGATTGCGACGCATCCTGCACAGGTTGATAGGTGCGTCCAGTAGTCGGCTGAATCGGAGCCTCAACCTCCATCAAAATCTCCTCAATATCCACCGCTCGGTTCACCACATCAATATAGGTCGCAGGTGAACCAGACAAAACCATCCGGTACAGATCAGGCCTCAAGCCCTTCAGAAATTTGTTCCTCTTCGTCCTCTCCTGGTTGGCAACGTGTGGCACATAAACCAAAAGTGCA
>KV014368.1:5595-17720 GCA_001598015.1 Dorcoceras hygrometricum | reverse complement strand
AATCGAGCTTATTCCAGTTTAAGCTCTGATACCAAAAATGTCAGGTCCCGTGCTAATCACTCAAAGATAATAGAACCATTAAGCACATACTCAGGAAGACGTAAAATCGGGCTTAAAAATTTTCGAAATAAAACTGGGCCTGAACTTAAAACATCATTCAAAATATTCATAATCAAAATAAGAGTTAACTCAAACTCCAACAATCAGGTAACAACAATATTCAATTCAAAATACAGATCTCCAAATACAATAAAACACAGGGCATCCCCCGGTTCAATACATACATAAATAGACTGGGACTCAAGAAAACGGGGATCGACCAGCTGAACCTCCACTTTGTCCAAATTGGTTACCTGAAGATCCTGCAAATGGGTAACACAGACCCGAACAACACAAAGAGGGAAAACGAATACGAGGTCAAGCCTCAGTACGAAGAGCTATCAAAACAGCTAATCATGCAACATGCCATAATCGATGCTATGAAATGCATGATGGCTATCAAGGATCGGATACTAGACCAGTGTATCAACTGGCAATCATCTCACTCAAGCCTCTATACCACGCAAAGCCAATCAGCCGGTGGAAATCATCGGTCCATGATCATCGGGGCCCGTCAGCCCATCACAGCTCGGTGGTAGACACTCGAATCCGGTAGTCACCACTCCGATGATAGCGTTGGATTTTTCGGGCACGACACATCTGTCGGACAGTCACAACGTGGCTCTCAATTAGGTCATCAATCACTCTGTCAATCAGGCTCAATATGTGTGCATGTATGCCAATCAATATTCAATTCAAAATGCATACTATTCAATTCAAATGCATACAATTCACAGTACATGAAACAAGACATATAATCAATCAATTCATCATGCTTGCCTCACGTAAACACATAACAGCAATTCATAACCCGAATTATAGCCATGCTCAAAGCTGTTACGAACTGCTCAATTCGTACCTTCAATCAACTGAATTCTACCTCAACAGAATTTCAAAGGCACGGAAATACCAACAGTGCAAACCAGCTTTCACCTGATATCCTCAACCACGGCAGAAGCTGTCCAGAACCTCAAATCTGTTAAGGGAACTCAACAATCAACTCATGCCTAGTTCGAATCAGAACTTCTCAGTAGCAATTCCTACGGTCAAGAACCTAACTCCGGTTCTACTTCTAAACAAGTACTAGCATCTACTACTAAGCTTAGATCGGTAGGAATTTCTTACCTAACAGCTGGAACTAGCGGAAGAACTATCAGGTTCCACTGTACGAAGAAATCAGCAGCTTCGCAATCTTCTCCAAGGTCGTTACACAGCTTCAAATGGGTAACAATAGAAAGAGCAAGTAACAGAGATTCCAGCGCCACCAAAATCGCTCAAATCATCGGCGGAGAACGGCGGAAATCGGCGGGAATTAAGTCACGGTGAGCAGTAGCTAACGAGGGTTTGAAGATAGAGATAAGAAATATCGGGTTCAGAATAATTCTAAGTGTCGATCAACACTTATATATATAACTCTTATATCCAACAGCCGCTGACAAAATAACCAGACGATGGGAACAGTAGATATCTGCCAACAGGAACCAGTCGTTGCCCACAACAAAACCAGATGCAACAACCAGTCATTGCATTATCAAGGAACATCCAAAACGACACCGTTCCAACTAAACAAAATGACGCCGCAGCGCACCACCAGCTGACAACAGATATCTCTTAAAACAACCCAGACTCAAGCGTAACCAACAAAACGACGTCGCATGGCCTACGTCATCCTATCTGTCAACAGATACCTTGCGACTGGATAAACAATGCAACAATTTCCTCGCTACTGGTACCAGACGCAATACCCAAAACGCAGCGTTTCCACTTAACTAAACGACGTCGCTTCTCATCAGCGACTGGTTCTTCAAACCAAACACTTGTCGCTTCCTTGATCACTCTCACAATTGCGCGCCTGCTGCCAGCAACCATCACAAGCGCAACTACTGCCAGACGCAACACAAGACGTCACGCTCACGTCCTCTCTACTGATTTCCAAAATTCAGCAGACGTGAGCTACAGTACTATTGACCCGCGTTGACTTTCGCTACAGGAGCTTGCTGCTGACAGATCCCCAAATACAATAAAACACAGGACATCCCCCGGTAGTCACCACTCCGATGATAGCGTTGGATTTTTCGGGCACGACACAATTGTCGGCCAGTCACAACGTGGCTCTCAATCAGGTCATCAATCAATCTGTCAATGAGGCTCAATATGTATGCATGTATGCCAATCAATATTCAATTCAAAATGCATACTATTCAATTCAAATGCATACAATTCACAGTACATGAAAAGAGATATATAATCAATCAATTCATCATGCTTGCCTCACGTAAACTCATAACAGCAATTCATAACCCAAATTATAGCCATGTCCAAACTGTTACGAACTGCTCAATTTGTACCTTCAATCAACTGAATTCTACCTCAACAGAATTTCAAAGGCACGGCAATACCAACAGTGCAAACCAGCTTTCACCTGATATCCTCAACCACGGCAGAAGCTATCCAGCACCTCAAATCTGTTAAGGGAACTCAACAATCAACTCATGCCTAGTTCGAATCAGAACTCTGCCAACAGGAACCAGTCGTTGCCCACAACAAAACCAGATGCAACAACCAGTCGTTGCATTCTCAAGGAACATCCAAAACGACACCGTTCCAACTACACAAAACGACGCCGCAGCGCACCACCAGCTGACAACAGATATCTCTTAAAACAACCCAGACGGAAGCGTAACCAACAAAACGATGTCGCATGGCCTACGTCATCCTATCTGTCAACAGATACCTCGTGACTGGATAAACAATGCAACAATTCCCTCGCTACTGGTACCAGACGCAATACCCAAAACGCAGCGTTTCCACTTAAGTAAACGACGTCGCTTCTCATCAGCGACTGGTTCTTCAAACCAAACACGTGTCGCTTCCTCGATCACTCTCACAATTGCGCGCCTGCTGCCAGCAGCAACCATCACAAGCGCAACTACTGCCAGACGCAACACAAGACGTCACGCTCACGTCATCTTTAGTGATTTCCAAAATTCACCAGACGTGAGCTACAGTACTATTGACCCGCGTTGACTTTCGCTACAGGAGCTTGCTGCTGACAGACTTCGCCAAAATTCTCTACGTCTGCTTCTTATACTAGCGCTGCGTCTGATTTCTAACACTTAGAGAAATTCGACAACCCAAAATCCCATAACTAATCCTACGAAACTGATTAATCAAAAATTCGAATTTCTCATTCCTCACAAGTTTGTTCTGTATACGGTTGATCTGACTCAACTTTGTAGGTGTTACCAGATCGATAACCTACCAGCACGGTCAGACCTCTGGATTTAGAACCGTGCATGTGTGCTTCTAAAAATTAACAGAGTAGTTACTGTCACACGACTGACTGATACTGATCAAGTTGTAACACAAGTTCTCAACAAGGAGAACATTGTTGACAGTGAAATTACCATGGGTAAGCTTACCCTTACCCACGGTGTTACCGTTTGAGTTATCACCGATGGTGATCTTGGGTCCATTGCAGGATTTGATGTCTGTAAGCAGCTTGGCATCTCCAGTCATGTGCCTCGCACATCCACTGTCTAGATACCATGTTGATTGTTCCAATCTTGAAACCTATCGTTTGCATCACAAGTCAAGAAAATTTGGTACCCTTTGATTTATTTGGGTTCAGGTTTGGTTAGACCTTTTGGGACCCACACTTGGATGAACTTAACCCATTTACCAGTGTGTGCATCAAAGCACTTGTGTGGTCCGTGTGTGTTCTTTGATCTGGATGGGGCTAGATGAGCAACATATGAGCCAATCGATCTGGGCTTACGATATTGAGGCCTGTACTGCCTGTCCTTCGTAGAAGATCGAGAAAATTGGCCTTGATTCCTACCACCAAATTTGGGTTTATGGTTCAATTCTTTTGTTAATCCAGCTTTCCCGAGACTTCTCAGGATCAGTATACCCCAGCCTGCAAAATATACCTTTCCAGATCGAAGGCTTGGCTGCTATCATATCGTTACCAGATTATGCCTCTTATGGCTGTCCCCTGCTTGATTTTACAAAGTTCATTGTTTTAAACTTTGTCCTTTCCATCCTTTGCGTACTTTTGGTTTCTGCGGTACTGCCTTCATCGCTATTATAGCCCAATCTAGTTTTATCACTGTTTCGTAGCTCCATGTAGTTTTTGTAGAGAAACAGAAGACCTGGTCCACGAGCTTATTGTACCAGCCAACCGCTGATTTTCATTGAGCATCTCCTCGGACTTGCTTCTCAATTTTTCATTCTTAGATTCAAGCTTACTTAGAGCAGCATTGCTTGAGCTAACCAGCTCAGTGTTCGTTATACATCTCTCTCTTTCGACTTTAACTTTCTCGAACGATTGAGAAAGCTTCTTATATTATAGCTTGATCAACTCCACGTCCAGCTGAGAAACCATGATAACCTGAAACACACACAGACAAACAAAACAACAAGCCCCATAGGGACATTGGGGCAAACCCCAGTACGGAGAGCAACTGAAGAACAACAGTTAATTAGCAATAGATAATATTTAGATGCTATGCATGAGACTACAACCGAAGGCATGGAGCCAAAGGATCTCAAGAAACTGTTCAACAACTGATACAGATCAACTGAATGATAGTGGCCAAGATGTGTGTGAGTATATGGGAGCTACCCACCCGTCTCAACACACGGTACCAGATGCGCAACAAATCAATCAACCTGCTATTGACCAACTCATGAGATGTGGGAGCTACTTACTCCACTCATAGTGGCTAACAAATCCCAACAGGGAGATGAGGGTGACGGGAGTTACCCGCTCGGTCTCCAAACAAGCATCCTGGTATACACAGATCAACACAACAAGGCACGACTAAACAAGATCTGAGCTCAACATGAATAATGCGTGTACGCAATGTAACAGCTTGCAGTAATCAACACAGCAGAAGCAAGCAATAACAACACAGAAGCATACACAGCAGCACACATAATATCCATGCTAAATCCAACGCTGTGAAACAATCTCACATCCGTACCTTAACCTTTTGAGCTACAATTACCACAAAAGGTCCCGAGCAACCAGATCTGAAACCTGCTAAGTCAAATAACAACACTAACTCAGGGACACAAAGCTCAGAGCTACGAACTGGGAGCTACAAACTAAACCAGCTCTGTCCTACCCTTCTAGCTCAACAAACAGCTCTAAACGAAGCACAATGTAGGAACTAACACTTACCCAACAAGCTACCTGAACGGCAGAACTCGAACAGCTGAAACTGCTATCAGACTACACGCTCAACAAACAGCTCTAAACGAAGCACAATGTAGGAACTAACATTACCCAACAAGCTACCTGAACGGCAGAACTCGAACAGCTGAAATGCTATCAGACTACACAAGGAAGCTTCCTTAGCGATCTTCTTCCAGCTAATCGCAAACCTTCGAAAGAGGTATAGAACGAATCGCCTTAACAAGAGGAGTCCAACTCTACCACTCTTGCTTCAATCGGAGCTGTCTATCACCGACAATCGAAGAAGATAAGCTTCGGTGAACAGTAGCTAGGGTATCGCCATAGGGTAAGGTTACGAGAACTATCTCTAAGTGTCGGGAAACAATAGCAAGACTACGGTCAAAGTCTTCTATAAATACTACTTAAGTTCCCCAAATCTGATGAACAGTAACCACCGACATAACTGGCTCAAAGCTGATACCCACTCAAATCTGAGTAGCACTTCAGATCTGGAACATACGTGACACCATCGCGCTACCACCAAATGACGTCGCACCACTAACCAATTAACACATACACGTGTCTCTCAAAACAGCGTCGCATCGCTCCTAGTCAAAACACCCAGATCTGAAATACCAGATCTGATACCAACACTGACCAGCGCTCACTGATATCCAAAACGACATCGCACTGCCTTCCGATCTAAACAACCCGAAACCGATCTACAGTAAACTCTCGAACCAGGCCGGTTCACACAGCGCTAACACTTCGCGACAATCAGATTTGACCTCTGCTTCATTTCCAATCGACCAACGCCAAATCCGAAGATACCAACCAACACTACTCAACTCCCCGAATCTGATTACTACCTCATTGAACTCTACAACTGTCTAGATCTGTTCTAAACGCACAAAATAGAAACCCGATACGCTCACCAAGCATACCAGCTCAAAGCTGATCCATTCCAGATCTGTTCAAGCCAAATCTGGTCTATGCTAAACCCGATTAATTAACTCAATTAATATAATGATATTTTGGGTCTCACATCTCTCCCCCACTGAAAATAAGATTTCGTACTCGAAATCAAAGAACAACTCCAGAACTGAACCAAAACTCAACAGAACAATCCGTAACCTCAATTACACAACAAAATGCTACTAACCAAGAGTTCAAGACAACTGGAACAAACAACAACAAACAAACACTAGCTACTGGAGAACAGATGCAACCTCCACTCAAACAGATGAGGCGATTCACGTTGCAGTTTCTCTTCTAACTCCCACGTAACTTCTTCCCTACCATGTTTGCTCCACTGTACCATCACCAAATGAATGGTCTTGTTCCTGAGATGCTTCTCCTTTCTGTCCAAGATCTGCAAAGGATACTCAACATAACTCAAAGTTCGATCCAGCTCCACCTCGTCAATTCGCAACACATGAGAAGGATTTGACTCATACTTCCTAAACAAAGATACATGAAACACATCATGCAATGAGGAAAGATCTGACGGCAATAACAAGCAATAAGCCAAAGGACCGATCCTCTCCACAGTCTCATAAGGTCCAACATAACGAGGAGCTAACTTTCCCTTGAGACTAAATCTCATAACGCTTCGAAAAGGAGAAACTTTCAGGAAAACCAAATCTCCAACATGAAATTCTAAATGCCTACGCCTTCTGTTCGCATAGCTTGCTTGGAGATCTTGTGCAGCTTTAATACGCTGTCGAATCAGATCTACTTGATCTCTCATCTGCTACACAAATTCTGGAGAAGACATCTGCTTCTCCCCCACTTCTTCCCAACATATAGGCGATCTGCATTTCCTATCATACAAAGGCTCAAATGGTGCCATTATAATTGTCACCTGGTAGCTGTTACTATAAGAAACTCAACCAAAGACAATGAATCTTGTCAGCTACCACTTAAATCCATCACAAAAGCTCTCAACATATCCTCTAAAATCTGGATAGTTCTCTCAGATTGGCCATCAGTTTGGGGATGATACGCAGTACTCATAGCCAATCTAGTGCCCAAAGCTGTTTGCAAACTCTTCCAAAACCTGGAAGTAAACCTTGGATCATGATCTGAGACAATGGACACAGGCAAACCATGCAATCGTACCACAAAATCTATGTACAATGTCGCCATATTCTTCAAAGAATACGTCATATTGTAGGGAATGAAGTGAGCAGACTTCGAAAATCTGTCTATAACCACCCAAACGGCATCACAACCTCTGCTGGAACGAGGTAAATGCGTTACAAAATCCACAGCTATGTGCTCCTAATTCCATTGGGGCACCTATAAGCTCTGCAATAAACCATCAGGTCTCATCCTTTCTGCCTTAACTTGCTGACAATTCAGACAACGCGCAACAAAATCAGCAACATCACTCTTCAAACCTGCCCACCAGAAATGCGACTTCAAGGCATGGTACATCTTCCTTGCACCAGGATGGACACTATGTCTACTACAATGTGCTTCTCTCAAGATCTCCTCCTTCAAATCAGTCAGATTTGGCACTACCAACCTGCCACGAAATCTCAAACAACCATCAGAAGAGACAAATATTCTTCCAACTGTCCAGCTCTAACTTTAGACTTTAACTCATGGATAGATGGATCTGTTCTTTGAGCCGTTCTAATACTCGAAACAATATGTGGCTCAACTTGAAACGAAGAAACCACAACATAATCCTCACTTGGGTAAAACCTCCAACCAGTAGTGCTTAGATGCTCATGAACCTTCGAAATCTGCAACGAAGCAAGCATAGCCACTTGAGCCTTCCTGCTCAATGCATCAGCAACTACATTTCACCTTCCCAGGCTGATATTGGATCTCACAATCAAAATCCTTTAGAAGCTCCATCCATCTACGTTGTCTCATGTTCAAATGTGACTGAGAAAACAGATGAAAACTTTTGTGGTCCGTATACACCACAAACTGCTCACCTTCAAGGCAAAGACCACTGATTCCAACTCCAAATCATGAACTGGGTATCGAGTCTCATGTGGTTTCAACTGACGAGAAGCATATGCAATGACTCGACCATTCTGCATTAACACACAACCCAATCCATTCAATGAAGCATCCGAACAAACCACAAAACCACCTGAACCCGAAGGAAAAGCTAATACTAGCGCTGTAGTTAGCTTCTCTTTGAGCAACAGAAAGCTTTTCTCACACTGTTCAGTCCAAACAAATCTCTTGTCTTTCTGGGTCAACTGCGTCATAGGCTTAGCTATGCTAGAAAAGCCCTCGATAAAGCGTCGATAATAGCTAGACAATCCCAAAAAGCTACGAATCTCGGACACATTCTTGGGATGCTCCCAGTTTACAACAGCCTCTACCTTACTGTGAGCCACAGACAGTCCATCGGCCGAAATGACATGACCCAGAAACACTACTCTATCCAACCAAAACTCGCATTTAGAAAACTTAGCATAAAGCCGCGAGTCTCGTAGCGTTTGGAGAACCAACCTCAAATGCCCTTTATGCTGCATCACAGTCTTTGAGTGCACCAAAATGTCATCGATAAACACAATCAAAAACTGATCGATGAACTCTCGAAAGACTCGATTCATCAGGTCCATGGAGAACCAACCTCAAATGCCCTTTATGCTGCATCACAGTCTTTGAGTGCACCAAAATGTCATCGATAAACACAATCAAAAACTGATCGATGAACTCTCGAAAGACTCGATTCATCAGGTCCATGAAAACTGCAGGGGCATTCGTCAAACCAAAAGGCATAACCAAAAACTCATAATGCTCGTACCTCGTACGAAATGTAGTTTTCACAACATCTTGCTCTTGAATGTGCAATTTATGGTACCCCGAACGCAGATCGATCTTCGAATACCCGGTCGAACCCTGAAGTTGATCAAACAAATCATCGATCCTCGGTAAAGGGTACTTATTCTTCACTGTTGCCTTATTCAGTTGCCGAAAGTCTATACACATCCTCATGGAACCATCCTTCTTCTTCACAAACAAGATAAGAGCTCCCCACGGCGACATGCTCGATCGAATAAAACCTTTCTCCAGCAAGTCACTAAGTTGTACCTTTAACTTTTAACTCCCTCAACTCAACTGGCGCTAAACGATACGGGGTGCGCGAAATCGGAGCTGTACCAGGTACCAACTCAATGCTGAAGTCGATCTCCCTTCTCGGAGGAAAGCCAGGAATCTCCTCGGGAAACACAGCAGGGAAATCTCGAGAAACGGGGATATCGCTAAGCTCCACACACGACGAAAAGGATGCGTCCAAATCATATATCATAAATCCAGCGTTCTCCAATGACATAAGGCTAAACATCTCCATAGAAGAGACCAAGGGAATCTTCGATCGAGAATCGAGGCCATAGAAGTCCCACTTCTCGCCAGACTGGGGCCGAAAACGCACAACGCCATGGAAACAATCCACGGTGGCCCTATAGCTAGACAACACATCCATTCCCACTATGCAATCAAAATCCCACATCACTAGCCTGATCAAGTTCACTAATAGCACGTTCTCACCAAACCTAAGAATGCCATTCAACATAATCTCTTGGGAGTATAGGCTCGCGTCGGCAGGAGTCGCAACAGACACAACATCACACAAAGAAGTGGTATGCAAACCATGCTCAACCACAAATGCATCAGAAATAAACGAATGTGATAATCCAGTGTCAAACAATACACGTGCAGGAAAATCAAAGACAGAACAAGTAGCTGCAATCACTCCTCATGGCGTGCCTTCCGCTTGCTCCCTCGTCATGGCATTCACCTGAGTGAACTGAGGTCCTGAGAACTAAGGCTGGGTATACTGTCCTAACCGCAAAGGACCAGGCTACTGGAACGGCCTATACGGAGTCTCTCCCATCTCTGCTGTGGAGCAGGCAAAGAACGACCTCTAGAAGATCCACCAGAACGACCCTGAGGTGGGGCTGCGGCGTGCTGAGATCCCGCCAATGGAAACACTCTCGCAAAATGTCCATACTGCCCACAATTATTGCAAGAACCCTGAACACCTGTACACTGCACCGAGGGGTGTTTGCCTCCACACTGACCACAAAAGATGGCCCTAGGGCTACTGCTGCTGCTAGAACTACCGGAACCAGAAGAACTAGAATCCTACTTCTTCTTGAACTGATGACCACGAGGCCAAAACCTGTGGCGTCCAGACTGTTGCGCTGACTGCTGGGGTTGCTGCTGAGACGACTGGGGAAACTGAGGAGGTTGCGCCCCCGGAACATTGGGACGTGAACCTTGCACTGCTGGAGGCTGAACCCGAGACCTCCGGTTTCTCAACCCTTCCTCGTTGTCCATAGCCTTGTCCACCGCGTCAGCATAACTGGTAGGTGAACTCGCCAACACCAAGGAATACAGATCCTCATTAAGCCCTTCCAAGAAACGGTTCCTCTTCGCCCTCTCGCGGCCAGACACATGAGTAACATAAGCCAAAAGAGAAGAAAACCTTCGAGCATACTCGCCCACCGACATGGTTCCCTGAACCAAGTTGTCAAACTCACGCTCCCGAGCATTCACATAAGACTCCGGAACATACTCTTGGCGGAATGCCATGCATAAACTATCCCAAGTAATCCCGGCACCAGTATCCTCGAGCGTACGTGAAGCACCTCTCCACCATCGCTCTGCATTCTTCCTCAGCTGAAAAGTCACCAAACTCAGCCTGCGCTCATCATCATAGTGCACTCTATCAAACAGTCCAGTAATATGCTGCAACCAAGACTCAACATCGGAACTACTCTCGTCACCATCGGAAGTCTGAGGGTTCATACGCTGAAACCTCGCCATGATTAGTTCCATCTCATCCACGCGCACTTCCAGCACATCAACCTCATCGTCAATCTGCCTAGTACGCCTACGACCAGGAATACTACGCTGAATCTTCTCATTCTGACCCTCGGACTCTTCCGGAATCTGTCTTCTTGTAACGCCCAGAAATCCTAATTACGTGAATTGAATGCATGACTAGGAGGAAAAAACCTTATGTTAATATGATTTTCATGTCATGCATGAGTTTATATGATGATTTTATGTGTTACGTGTGCATATAGCTTTACGGTACGGTTTGAGACCGGTAAGCGGGGACGAGTCCGGAGACGACCAAATCGAAAATAGTTAAATGTTTTAGTCCTTAGACATATTTTAAAGCAAAATATTTTAATTTTATGCAAAATTTCCAAAATAATGATATTTTATGCACGGTTACCGAGGGGGACCCGTTTTTCGCCTATACGGGCCATTTTTATGACTTTTATGACACTTTTAAAATTGAGAGACCTCATGTTACGAAAATATAAGTCTTGGAGTCTGAATTTTTAACATTTTTAGGCCTTTTTAATTAAAGGAGGGTTAGTTTTGGGATTAAGCCTTTTAATTTGATTTAAAACAAGGTAGAGGGGTCTTGTCGTACACTCTCATTCACTCATCACTCCTCTAACTCGAAAATTACCCTAATCCCTCCTCCAACCAGCTGACTCCAGCCTCTTTTCTCCCCTTGGTGGCCGAAAATTTGCAAGGTTTTCATTGGAACTCTAAGGTGTGATCTCCTCCATTGTCCTCCGCTCCGGTATCACGTATTTTCGCTTCTCTATCAACCAAGGCATGTTATATTCTTTCTTTTCTCACCATATAGATCATATTACACTGTTTTTACAAAGATTATGCATGAATTTTATGTGAATGTTTCAGATCTCAAAGTTTATGTTCATGATCATGCTTGTACTCATATGTGCACCTCACGGTTTTGATCCTTTTTGCATGGCTTCGATTCAGGCTGCTTGAGGGGTCTTGGCTCAGGGTTAAGTGGTTCATGGTGGTCCTAGGAGTGGCT